>JAAVUC010000454.1:0-126620 GCA_014898925.1 Fusarium nelsonii
TTCACCCTGCTGTCCCTGGGTCTTCTCACCATCATCACAAGAATTGTGGTGCGGACACGACAGGTTGGGTTTGCAGGATGGCAGCTGGATGATTACTTGATGCCATTTACTGGTGTAAGTCCTTGCCCTAGATCAACTCCACATGTTGGTTCGAGCGCGTCAACATCTTACTCAGAACTAAAATTTGTTGGCTTTAGCTTGTATTCACTGCCGAGACGATTGCAGCATACCTCGTCGGCGCGAAATTCCAGGGTCTCACGAATAGTTATATGACGGACGAAGAACGAGCCAACATCGATATTCATAGCGAAGAACACTACAATCGGGTTTGGGGGTCCAAGATTCAGGTTATAGGCTGGTCCTTTTATGCTTGCATTCTTTGGTCGCTCAAGTTTTGCGTCACAGCCTTTTATGGTCGGCTTACGTAGGTGATGGCATTGAAGTTGAGGGTTGGGTAATGCTGACTCTTTCTTAGTTCAGGCTTGTCGCATCTCAGAATGCGAGTGATTGTTGCATACGTCATTCTTGGAATCACGTATGGTGTTGTCGCTCTCACGATCTTGTTATCGTGCCAGCCTTTTCATCATTTCTGGCAGGTCACGCCTGACCCGGGTCTTATTTGCCAGCCGACAAAGTCGCCAGCATACGTTCTGGTCGTGGTTATTCCCAACATCTTGACTGATATCTACTTGCTGTCAATTCCATTGCCGGTAAGTGGCTCAATCATCACTACCGCCTTAACCGGCTAACCCGATTATTTGCAGCTTCTTTGGGGCGTCAACATTAGTTTGCGACGCAGACTTACATTGATGCTATTATTTAGTGGCGCTCTTTTCATCATGATGGCTGGTACGATCCGAGCCGTTACCATCCTTACCGTATGTTCCATCAATCATGACACCAATCAGTATTTACTAACATGTTATTTAGGCCGGCCCCGAAGGCGCAGTCTCTGGCAGCTCCTGGGCGTGTCGCGAAACCTTTGTCGCAATCGTCGTAACAAACCTCCCCATTATACAACCTCTCCTCCGCAAAGGCGCCAACCTCATCGGTCTCAGCGTTCTCTTTTCCCGAGGCACAAAATCCGCATCGCAAAGCCACCAGCTCCGAAGCAACGAAATGGGTGGAAGTCGCTTCAACACAAGCCGTCGGAGAAAAACCGACACCAACAAGTCCAACAACGGTTATCCACTGTCCAACATGCCGCAAACATCGGCTTGGGCAAGCGACGAGCATATCCTTCCTGGAACAAGCAATGGGCCGACTGGCAAGGGGATTGTTGTGGCGCAAGAGATCAGCGTTCAGTCGGAAGCTTTTGACGATGCTAATCTACACGATGTAACGAAACATCCTGCGGTACATGACTGGGGGTATGATGATACTAAACCAAGACACCCATGAGGGGTTTGAAACAACTGTATTGTACGATTATGCTATGGGATAGGATCTAGGGTTTGGATCTGGGTCTATTTTAACCGCGAGGCATGGTTCTTCTTTATTTATCGCCTATACCAGCTGTATTAATGTAATGCAAATTCTTCAACAGTACAGTCTCGTCGGGAAATAACTCATTTTGTGGATACCGGATACACGTAAGATCTGCATCCGACTAGTAAAACACACCCACAAGGACAAGGTTATAACGTCCGAGCCCAAATCTTCAGCGGATCCGGACACGTCTTCCGGTACGTTCCCTGTCAAACACTGGATCAGTTTTCAGGGCTCAATGCGAAGCGGAGGCCGCAGGGTATGTACCTGGAGTTTGCGCGGTCACTCTACCGGTTAGGATAACCGAACCGAGGGATCAAGTTTGAGGACCTTGCCGTGCTTGCTTCTAACGAAAAATGGATTTACATATAGCTTGTTGGCTGGAGAGTACTTGTTCATGTAGACGGGATCCCTTGTGTAAATAGAAAAGCCCAAAACAGCGACTTTACAGCAGATTGCCATCAACCTTTATCATCTCCAAATGCTGACCTTCCTTGTAAAGCCTAGAAATAGATGCTATAACACAGTTTTGAGAGTGTTAGAAACAGACTGTAAGAACTTAACAAAATGGATAAGATGCTTAATCTAGCTATTTAACTATATAAAAATAATATTAAAATAGCTTGATTATAACTCTTGTCTTATTATTTCTTTTATTATTATTAAGTTTTTTTGTACTCTTCCTACATTGTACGGACGCCAGCAATGGCGTTCTCGTGCCATGACTCTGGCCAGTGGCGCTTAATGTACCTGATTCGCTTTGAGGGATTAAGAAGGAGGGCGGCAGCATAGACAGGCGCATCTTCGGTCATAGTATAATACTTGTCGAGAGTGAACCAGCCCATCTCAATTGAATGAAGGATACGGCGATTGAACGTCTCCGGCTTCGAGTAATGTTCCTAGATTGGATAATTAGCCAAGTTAGGGTTTAGAGGTTGAAAAGTTCATTGCAGTAGATCCAACCAAAGTACTGTAGATAAGATTATCTAATCTTATCAGATAAGGGTGCTACACGGCTGATAGCATTTTAGCTATCGTGATATCACACTTAGCTGGATAAAAGTGTGATATATATTCACGGTGATATACATCACTTGAGCACTTTAGCACAGCGTGATATCACTTTAGCATATCACAATACGCAAGTCTGAGCCGATGCTGGGTGAGGTTCGAAAAATGATCCCACAGCTTCCTAAGATTCCCAGGGCCGGTGAAATCAATCCGAGACGGGCAGCAGCCGTCATTAAAGCTGAGCAACGTCATATGAGCTTTTCTACCCTGAAGGGAAACTGCACGATTGCGAAAATCAGGTCGTCGAATGTTCGGCTTGAGAGGGCATGAGCTTTTAATATACTCAAGGTAAGGTCCTTCAGCGCTTAACCACCCCCCTTTGTCTTCACCTGACTAACAGTACTGCCTCACCATGTCCATAGGTAGTGAGGTAGATATTAAAAGACTCTAAGATAGTTAAAAGGATCTTAGATTATGACTTGTGGCTATCTGGTAAAGGAAGAATGGAGAGAAGTAATCTGAAGTGCGGGTTTAAGAACAGAAACACATCTACAGCCTAGCCTATAGCCGAGAGAAGTTACCCAAGAATATCAACACAGAACGAGGCGTCTCAATAAGAAGATAGTTTTTCAGTCAAGCCCCTTTGGTAAAATCAAAGGAAAGCTCAAGAACGTGTCTAAAGGTCATTTCCGAAGGGCATTAGTTGTAGCTGTTGGCTGCAACTGGGAGACTGTGCAGAGGTCACGAGAACATTAATTTAATTACAAAACATCTAGCAATCAATAAAGATTAGACCTAATATACGTTGCTTATGTTTGAAAAAGTCCATAGCTTGTATCTAGACAAGACTCACTGTAACACTATACTACAGCTGCAGATAGACACAGAATGTGTTTTACTGTCTTTTCGATGTCGTCGCGCTTGATTGGCACATGATGGGTGCCGTCAAACTCGATAACCTGGGTATAATCAGGAATAAAGTGATTTGCGACCAGCCTTCGTGCGCCTGCTAAGCAGAAGTCTTGCTTCGCATGAACATGAAGCGTTGGGACATTGATGATCGGTTCTTCACCATCTTCCAAGTCCAAAAACATGTACTCCGCCGCTTCCGGCCGGAAGTAGCAACAGAAAAGCACCGCAAACTGCAACTTAGGCAGCCATGGCACTCGGGTCTTCTTCTGTTGCCAAAGCAAGAGAGTGGCCGAGAGTGCGCCCTCAGAGAAGGCTATCACTCCTACCACACGCGCATTGGGGTTCTTCTTGGTAGAATCCCAGTGCTTCAAGGTATTGTTCACAGCGCTATCTATCTGCTCGATCCGGCACTCCATGGTCGCGTCTTCGTCCTTGAACCATGAATAGTAAGGCCCAGCGTCCTTGAACCACGGAAGAACACCCGGCCCTGGGGAGGAAACGTGTGGTCCGTTTGCGAACACGAAGTCGAATTCGTGCTTAAGTGCTGCGTGGAGCTTGGTGAGCTGGATGCGGAAGATATCCCCAGATGAACCTGCGCCGTGGATGCAGAGTATGGCTTTCGGCAAGCCCTGGCCACCTTCACCCCCGAGAGCTGTCCTTATCATTTGGGTATTCATGGCCTGGTCCCGTATCGCGAGAAGCCGATTCTTGGTAGGGAAATTTTGACAAAGTATTACCTGACTAAAATGGGACTTAACACGCCAGCGGGGCTAGAAGAGGATACTTGAAATTCTGACGACGGTATTGACATCATAGGTCTTGCAAGGGACTTCGCAAAATCGATGAGAGGCTTTTTTAGGAGCAATAACCATTGACAAGAGTAAAGGCGAGCAAGCAGAGGGGAATTTACGGCGATGGGGGACGACTCCGAACCGCCGTACAGCTTCATATCGCGTCCAGGACCGAAACACCGGCCATTCGCCGATGTTACATGTAAGCGATACAGTTGCATGTATAATCTGCAATGTTCTTATCTCGTTACCCGAAAGATCGGCAATAACGTCTTTGAAGGGAAATCGCCGACCCCGAAAGGAACTACGATGCCATATGGGAGAATACCTGCAGTCTCTAGCACTGACCTTCAACCTGGCGGCGGACAACGCATTGGTATTCCGGCTCATTGAAATAATATTTACATTCAATCTCTACCACAACGACTTTGCGTCTCAAGGCGGCACAGTAACTTGAAAACCTTCAAGTCAAAGATAGCAGATCATTATGTCAACACAGGACTTCATCCCGCCGAAATCCCAACGAGCCGTAATTGTGAACGATCAGGATCAAGTGGTGATATGGGATGAGGCGCCATGTCCAACAATGAGCCCAAAGCAAATCTGCGTCCGTACTGAGGCTGTCGCCATCAATCCTAGCGACACAAAGATGAGAGGGTCCTTTGTGACTCCCATGGGCATCCTGGGCACTGATTATGCCGGAGTCGTTGTTGCTGTCGGATCTAACGTCAGGGGTGTAGCGGTGGGGGATCGCGTCTGTGGTGCCCAGAATGCCATGCAGGCAGCTGCACCGGAACGCGGGGCGTTTGGGCAGTGGAACGTATCTAACGGCAACGTCTGGCTGAAGCTGCCGCCCTCGTGGTCGACTGAGGCTGGGGCAACGCTTGGCGCTGGAATAAGCACCGCGGGCATTGCCATTAAGCTTCTAGGCCTACCCTTGCCCTCCTCTCCCGTGGAAAAGCCGGAGAAGGTGTTGGTTTACGGTGGCAGCACAGCGACGGCAACCATTGCAATACAGTTGCTGAGGCTGTAAGTTGTTTTCCGGCTATTATCATGTGCTCCGTTGTCTGATATCTATGGTAATAGGGCGAATTTGATCCCGATTGCTACCTGCTCACCCAGAAACTTTGATCTGGTCAAGTCCTACGGTGCAGAAGAGGTATTTGACTACCGTGACAAAAACTGCGCCGATAAGATTGTACGTATCTAAGCTCATTGCCTTCTTAACCGCTCCTCAGGCACATGCTTACGCGTCTCAGCGTGAGTCCACTCAGGGCAATCTGAAATATGCATTGGACTGCATTACCGCCGTGGAGTCGACGGCGTTTTGCTTCAAAGCAATCGGCCGGGCAGGTGGAAAATACGTATCCCTGGACCCAATTCCGACACATGCGGCTACTCGGAAGGTTGTCAAAACCGACTGGGTGTTGGGACCTTCCATCTTTGGGGAAGGATCTACGTGGCCCGAGCCGTACAGAAGGTCCCCGAGCGATGAGATGCGACGCTATGGGGCTGAGCTATTTGCCTTGACACAACGCCTTATCTACGAGGGCAAGCTAAAGCATCACCCACTGCGCGTCTTGAAAGGTGGACTTGAGGCTGTACTTGGCGGAATGGACGTCGTTACGAGTGGAGCTTACTCTGGCGAAAAGATTGTGGTTCAGATGGCCGGATAATGCGATAAGCTGAAATGGGTACCCCTGTGTCTACTGTTTTTGGTCCTATCAATCTCCATTTATGTAGCAGAAGTGACTGCTACGAAATTGCCGTCTACACCAGGACTGGGTTTTAAAATCTCTATAATAACAGAGATCACGCCTTATTTTCGTATATGACTCTATATGGTATTCCCATTTCGTGTGCGTTGCCGCTTACGACGCGATGCTGACAAAAGTACTTGACCAGGGTCCGAAAAGGTTCGAGCAAGGGATAGAACTAAACCGCCCGCGTTCGTTGATTTATGATACATAAGTCATTAGTTATACAGAAGAGTGTTGACATCAAGACAGGAGAGGGTTGATAGAGGACTGGCAACTGACATGTTACAAGTTGGTGCGTAGACCAGTGAGTTGCATATCCAGGCTGCGCCGAGTTCTGCATCGCGTACAACGCAAGGCACCCTGAATCAGCTACCTAATTTCTCCTCAATACCTCTGGCGGTTGAATGGTCTTACCAACTGTGAAGATCATGTACAAAAAAGGATACATCTTGCCTCTTAAACGTTGTCTCTTAGAGAAATATTAAATACCAGGTATTTTCATGGTCAATTTGTTTTCCCCTCAGGAACCGCATCAACAGTTTTTGATATTGGGTCTCACATGTCAGCATCTCCAACAGCCACGACCGGTCAGTCGCTCGACGCCCTTGATCAGAATGATGCCTTCTTCAGAGTGGCCCACCAAGGACGCTCTTTGCGAAGATCATGCGATCGATGCCATTCACAAAAGTTGAAGTGCTCTAGAAGCGGTGACTCTTCCGCGGCTTGTGTCCGTTGTCGACGAGCTCGGCAGAGATGTGTCTACAGTGCACGATCTGCCCGGCAAACGACCTCAAAAGGAAGTAATGGTGGCACAACCAGCATCACCAACGAATTCCCGGACCTATCGGGATCACAGAAGGGACAGGAACTCTTGGCTCCTGAAAGCGATAACGCAAATGAAGTTCTTGATAGGAGTTTTCTCGATACGTTATCTATCTCTCATTTCGATGTTCAACACGATGACTTTGCCGCCTTCCTGGATTGGGATTCAACAACCTACCAGAAGAACAGTCAGCCCACTTCTCATAGCTACGACACTCCAGCGGCAAGATCAAACAATCCGTTATCTCAAGTTTGGAAAGATTGCAGTGCCCAAAGTCAGCAACAGCTGCTGTTGGACACACTGTCAACCACCTTGAAGGACCTGGAGAGAGCTTTGGAGAGCATGGCTACTACATGGGCTGGGCGTAACATGCAAGAATGTAGGTACTTTCACATGTTTAGCTTCAATGTGGGTATATCAAAAACTCACAGCGCAAAGATCCTGTTGGTCACGTCTTTGGTATGTTCACAAAATTACTTGCCGCCTTTGAACCCCCGCCCTTGGGTTCTGGTTCGCAGCAAGCACGAAACGGGGCCAGCACCGTCGGTCTGGAGGGGCATCTACGCACGAAAACGACCTTGTTGGTTGTACAATGCTATGTCCTTTGCGTCAACATCATGAGCGATCTCGCCGAGAAGCTATGGCAAGATCTTTCTGCTATACGTTCGGCCCCGCGGAATGGCCGAACAACCCCGTTACCCCAGCCGATTCTCTCAGCTCAAGATACCCACTCCGAGTCGGTCGCAAGTCTCTTTTTGAGCAGTAGCAGTAGTAGTGGCAGCAGCAATAGCAATCTGGGCTGCTTTGACGAAGATCTCCGAATAGGTGAGTCGGCGGCTCAGTTTGACGTTTTGGGGCATGCCCTGTCTTCGGCATGCGCAACATTACATACTGGGACCAGCCTGGTGCGGGAGATCGAGCTAGTGATCGGACTTCCACGGGAGCAAGGCGTGGCAGCCAAAGGGTTGCTTAGTCGGCCTTTACCCTTTATGGCTAAGGTGAGATGCGCAACGGGCCGCGGGACCGATCAGCCCAGCCCATGCGTCTACATTGACTCTTCGTGCGTCGCACGTCTAGTGATGGTGTTGTGGGACGAGCAGGGGCCCAGATTAGGCAGTAAACCCGATGGACATGGAGGTGGCTCAGAGCGGGCATTGACGCTGTTGCGGCGCTGCTATATGGACATTCTCGGGCTCTACAAGGATCATTTGTCGTATTACGAGATTATGTAGTTCCGATATTGCCGGGAATAATGCATTATAATGATGCCAGCTTGTGCCGCAGGATTCAATTGTGGCAGAATACGTTCTTGAAGCGCAATGATCTGCATCCCGACATACTCCCGCTTAGAGCCAACCCTTTGAACATGCCTCAGTTAGTGCCTTGGTTGGCCATAACTCACCGAACATAGATATGTCTTCGGCGTCGGGGTCGGCATTTTTTACTTGATGGTACACTGTACTAACCTCCTTTCTCACATATGTATATCATCTGATCGGTGATACTAGTTCAAGATATGATAGGGTCAGATAATCTTAAAGCCGATCCTGCTTCCTCCAGGGCACTAAAGGTACCAGGACGCACGTCACCCTCGTCCAGGTAGCCACTAGGTCGGAGACTTAAAAATTGTACCCAGAAATTACCGCAATGGAAAAAGATGCTGAAGAACGATTCGAGTTGGCCGTTAACTCGGGCGAGATTCCGGGCGTGGTGCTCATGGCCAAGGACAAGTCGGGTGAGGAACGCCATTGCTGACACATCAACCATGATCGCCAAAGTTCGGAGGCTGACAAAAGTGCTGCCGAGCTTGCAGGTACCAAAGTAAACTACACTCGTTGTTTCGGGTCCCTGACTGCCCGGGCTGAAATCACGCCTTCTGAGAGACCTCCTTTGACCATCGATACACCGATGCGTCTCGCAAGCGCTTCCAAGATTATCACTACCGTTATGGCCTTGCAATGTGTTGAGCGTGGTATTCTTGGTATGGATGATGACGTCAGCGGCATTGTGCCAGAGATTGGGAGGATGAAGGTGTTGGACGGTTTCGATGACTTGTCGCAGCCTAAACTAAGGTCTGTCAAGGGCGCTATTACGTTGAGGTGCATGAACAACTGTTGTAAATGACAATGATTACATGCTAATCCAGTCGTAGGCACCTCTTGACTCATACATCCGGTATCAGCTACATCGTAGAAGACCAAAACCTTATGCGATATCGAGACCTACGTCTCATTCCACAACCCACCGCTGGTACAGTCATAGAGCGGTTTAACTACCCTCTCATACACGACCCCGGACGGCGATGGTCTTATGGCCCAAATCTTGAATGGACTGGAAAACTGATTGAACGCGCCACCGGCATCAACTTAGATCAGTATCTGCAAGAGAACATTTGCACACCGCTAGGAATGACTGACATGACCTTCAAGCTACAGAAACGTCCAGACATGGCCACACGCCGAGCAGATATGAGCAAACGTGACGCGGATGGGGTCCCTCAGAACGAGGACGCAAGCTACTACCTGTCTGACCCAGAGGATTGCTTCGGTGGCATGGGAATTTTCGCCAGCCCGGCTGCATTCATGACATTTCTGCAGTCATTGACGGCCAACGATGGCAGGCTCCTCAGGACTGAGACGGTTGAAGACATGTTCCGGCCGCAGCTTGACCATGAGTGCGAGCAGTCTCTTAACGACGAACTTGACTCCCGGCGAGAGACCAATCACGGAGGGCTGCTACCTCAAGTCGGCATCAGAAGGAATTATGGTCTCGGTGGTTTGATGGCCATGGAAGACTGTGACGGGACAAATTGGCGACAGCAGGGTTCAATGGGTTGGGGTGGGTTCCCCAATCTGTATTGGGTACGAGCTTCTCTGCCGCTATTACTAAGATACGATACTAATAAGCGTTTGACCCAGTGTATCGATCCAAAGGCTGGAATTTGCATTCTCATCGCCTTTCAGTTGATTCCATGGGCTGACAAGCAGTGCATTGAGCTCGGCCGACTTTTTGAGCGAGCCATGTATCAAAAGCTGAATGATGATATTGGAAAGTGAGGCTCCCATTTTGTTAAGAGTGGCCGCTCACTGCCCCGCATGTATAGATGATGGATAAAATCATTGACTTGAAATTCTCTTTTGTTCTCTATCGATAATTCTTTAAGTATGTTGTACTTTTGTAATGGTAATAAGCATGCTATATTGTAATAACCATTGATCTGTGCAGTAAGGAGTTTCAACGAGCATGCACCATCTGCACTTTTACAACCCCAACACTTACACTACCTAGAGGAATAGAGGTATCCATATTCATTAAGCATTTGGGTCAGAAAATCGAGCCCGGCCGGGAGCCGGCGCTGGAGTGTTCGATCTTGTAGGCGCCGCGGAACGATTGTGCTGCATGTGCGCAGTGACGAGGTGACCAGCTGCCAAAGCGCTACAAAGAGACAGCTCTCCCGCCATTGTGGCTGCTGCGATGATACGGGCCAGACGACAAGCGTTCGCGCCTGGTTGTGTGTCGTGGGGGCCGCGGACGCCAAGGAGATCCAGCATGGCACCCTGAGGATCAAGAACTAGAATCAGACATTCGTTAGCAGTCTGCAGAGGTTGAGATACTACGCTCCAGCCTATCTATATCACTTCAAAGACTTACTTGTTCCGCCTCCAAGAGTGCCCACTTCGATCGATGGCATTGACACCGTAATATGTAAGAATTCATCGGCTCTGTCCATACTGGTTAGTATATACACATGCCACCACCAACTTGTTAGATCTTGCCAGGCATACCTCTTCATAATGGTGATGCAATTTGAGCTCTCTACTACTTGAGCTGGGTCCTGTCCAGTGGCGATAAAGACAGCAGCAACAATGTTCGCTGCTTGTGCATTGAAACCTCCAATGGAGCCTGCCATAGCGGATCCGATCATGTTTTTGTTTATGAACACATCCACCAATGAGTCGATGTCAGTCTTAAGAACAGCTTTGACCACATCAGCAGGGATAAGGGCCTCCGCGACAACACTTTTACCCCGGCCCTGAATCCAGTTTATTGCTGAAGCTTTCTTGTCGGTGCAGTAGTTTCCTGTCAGCGTCACGATATCCATGTCCTCAAAAGCTGCATCTTTCATGACATAAAGGGCCTTTTCCACGCCCTTAGAGATCATGTTCATACCCATAGCGTCGGCAGTGGATGCCTTGAACCGAATATAGAGACTTGTGCCCGCAAGAACCGAGTCCATTCCTTCAAGACGGGCAAACCGGCTCGTCGAGTTAAAAGCATTTTCCATAGTCCTTCGTCCATCTTCGGAATCAAGCCATAGTTTTGCTTGACCTGCACACTCGAGGGACTTGAATTCTAAGCATGGTCCACGCGTCATCCCGTCTGATGTCAAGACTGTCACGGCACCACCGTGTGCATTTATAGCTTTGGCACCGCGGCTAACGCTAGCGACAAGAACACCTTCAGTGGTGGCCATAGGGATAAAGAAGCTTTCCCCATCGATGATAAGAGGCCCTAAGTGATGCGTTAGCAAGTCTCTGTAAAACAAGTATGAAGCCGCAGCCAAGTGTAAGATCAACGCGTACCTGCGACTCCAACAGGAATTGGCATGTAACCAATGACATTCTCGCAACAAGCGCCAAAAACCTGAGACCAGTCATAGTCTCTATAAGGCAGGTTCGATTTTTCAAGCAGGTACGTAAGGTTTGCGGCCACTTTGGCTCGCGAGATGATGGTTCGACGGACTTTGACTGCCCGGCTGTAGTCAAAGTTCAAAGTCTTCTCGAGGGCGTACCCAGGTATCATGCCTTGAAGGGATAGGGCCACTACCTCCTCATCATCAAGCTCGTGAGTCCGTTTTGCCTGATGCAACTCGATTACTTGTTGACTAGTGCGTCTAGGTGACTTTGAGCCTTCGGGAAGCTCCATAACTGGTAGTTGAACGGCTTCGGCAGACTGCTCACCGGGCTTCGACTTCTCGGCCATGTCGGCCGGGTTGCAACCGGAAACGATTGTGCGACTGGTGGTTTTGTGGTCGATGAAGTTGTTGTTCTCCATGCTGACTGGCTCGCCATTCTTCCTCCCCGTATCATCCTGAATGCCCCATCTCGCTGCGTTGAAAAGATAGACGTTGAAAGCGATACTAAGCGGCAGGACGCCCATGATCCATCTAAGAAGTACCGGGTCCTCAAGACCTTTCAGTAGGCTATCGGCAACAGTTCTGCCCACGTTGGGAAGAGCGAAGCCATTTATACCAGTTCCGAACTCACTGTTGGCAGCTGGGGTGAAAGCGTATGTCAACTCGTAGTTGATGGGTCTCAAAATATCAACTGCTATCCCCCGACCACGGTTCTTGGCTGACTCCAAAAGGAATTCTAAACCACCAGGAGCAACCTTGAACGGATCGATAGATGGATTGGTGATGACTGTGTTGCCTAGATGGCGTGACCATATGGGAAAGCTGGTCAACAGGAAACTCGCGCCTTCAACATAGGTCACATAGCCCACGTTGGCTAGAATCACCAGTCCAACGCATCCAGCCATAATAATCTTGAGGCTTGGAATGTCACGGAAGCGGTTGACTTGGCTTCCAAAAATGGTAAGTGATCCAGAGCTGCTGAGTCGCGCAATGTTTTCAGCGACTCTATGGCTGATTCCATCATCTTGGAGAGCACTGCGTATGTCAATGCGACGCCTGATTCTGTCTATCTCCAATTTGATGCATAGAACAGGAGCATAAAAGAGGAAGAGCAGAACGCAGTCGAAGAACAATATCCATGCGGCGAGGAAGCAAAACTCTTGTAGGCCCCGCTGAATACCCGACAACGATCCAGCAACCAGAAGAAGAATTTCGACGGCGTAGTCCCTGACGATGCGAAAGCCTGTCTCTTGTATGGCAGTCTCGATGGCATATCTGGTAGCATCTGGATGGCCGCTTGATTGTTTGTGCTTGATTGCGTGCGATAAGACGGATTGGGAGAGCGTAATGTTCTTTTCAAAGCCGATGACGACAACTAAAAATGGTAACCCTTCGGAAAGAAGACGCATGGTGATTGGAGTGTGGAAAACCTTTGTAGTAACAAGAAGACCAAACAGAAAGGCGAAGAAGGAAGAGATCAAGACACCAGCGGCTAGCGATATTCGAGAACCCAAGCGCCTCATAGAAACAATTAAAGTTGCAATTGTAATGTTCATGAAACCATAAACGAGAGCCATTAGGACGATATCCAGTGTCTGGGTGGTTTTCAAGAGATCAAGAAACGCCGAATGAGAGCTACGAGCCCATTGAGCGATGCTGATGCGGGCTTTGCCAAGGCCCATACCCTGTCTGCGTTCTCTCGCTCCCCTCATAATCCACGTTTTCCTTTCGGGCCTGATCTTATTCTCATCCTTATTTGTATTGTGTATGTTTGGTATCTCCTGGAGTGTAGGAAGGAGCTTAGTTGCTTCGACGTATGGAACACAGAACGCGAGAGCCGTGTCCTCTGCATCGGTGGAGCGAGGACGGGGAGTGAACGGCAACGAAATGACGGAGACATTTTTGCCTTGGATATCTTGGAATGATACTGCATTGCTGAGTGTAGTACCAGGGAAAATGAGGGTTAGGAGCGCAAGATGATCGATTTGGCTCGGGACTTCGGAATCATCGCTATGCCATGTCCAATTTGACGTAGGAGTCGCGCGCAGCTGCTGGCTTCCCCTGACAAGAAACTGCCAGCTAGCTGCGGTATTGTCCGTGGCAACTTGACTGGCGCCGCTGCTGAGGGTATCTTCGAGAAGGACGATGTAGGATAAGCTCGCGAGAAGTGCCACAAATGCCACTACTGGGATCGGATTGACGGAAGTCAGCCGAGACAGAAGTTGCAGGAAAGAGTTGACCTTTCTATTTAGCCATGACGCGTTAGGCTTTCGCGACGCGACCTGTCTTGTGCGGGCGAGAAAGCCCGAGCTGTTCATGGCGAATTGTCTGTTTCAAAGGAAATCGATTCAAAGAGTTGCAGGGCGGAAAGAAGAGAGATGAAGAGCGTGAGGGCGGCCTCCTGATACTCTGTAGCTGCAGGGGTATAGTGAGATATCAAAGACCAACAGGTGCAAACTCTTTCTGTCACTGATTGTCATGTCTGGCTCTCCTGTAGCATGCTGCGTCTTGTGAAACATGTGTTGGTTGAATATGATTGGATGATTTCTGAGCTGAACACCATGCCTGGCCTGCATCCTTGCAGCAATCCGGTTATGTCGGAACTTCAATCCGTGTGGTACCGAATACGAAACGCCGAAAAACGCCGGTAGAGCTACCAACGTTGGGGGTGGGTGTCGTCACAGTATGACGAAGCGTTCTAAGCCCACTCATGAGGTGCTGGAAAGCAATTAGGTGTTATCCTTAACAGTTTAGTCACTGTTCAAGAGGTCGAAATGTAAAGATTCCAGTCAGAAAAGAGGAGAGTAGAGATTATATGACGAGAAATCATCTCAACATAGAGGTCCCTCGCTCGAGCGAATACTGTAGCCGGCAAAACAATGGATAATGCCAAGGCGTATAATGAAGCGAATGCAGAAGAACGCTGTCTGTAGTCACTTGGAGGAATCAAAGCATGTAATGAGGTCGGGCAAGAAACATGTAGATCTATTCATTATGGCCAAGCGCATAAGCAGACACGGAAGTGAGACAGTTGAATCAGCTGACCGAGCTATAACCATCGTAACTAGACATGGCTCAAAGATATTTAACTTCACAATAGCATTGCTCTCTTCCCGATGACTACTAATAAAATAGGGCCAGATAATAAGCACTAAGGGGCACACATATAATTCGAATTCAGGAGGTTATCAGAAGGAATAGTCGCCTTCCCCTAGCCTACCCAGCTACCCTATATCCTGTTCTCACACTTGCTTTTCCTTCTTGGTCAACCCATGCTGAATTTAACGCTTTTTGCAGGTCAACGGCTCTGATATATGTACACTACCCTTAGATCTCAAACAAACCCTTGCGCCGCCGCACCTCAAGCACGGTCCTGGGATCAAACCGGACTCCAAAGGCACGGTATATAGGCTTCGGCTCGAAGCCATCTTGCAGTTTCCAATCGTACTTCATAAGGATATGAGTCAAAACAATCTTGGCAGAGTTTGTGGCAAAGAAGCGGCCAGGACAGGCGCGGCGCCCGAGTCCGAAGCCATATTGATCAACACTTGTGTTTGCAAGCTGCGACGCGGCCTCCTTCCCAGGTTCTTGGCGCAAGTGGTAGAAACGATACGGATCGAACTTCTCAGGGTCTTGGAACCTCTCTGGGTTCCACATTTGGTGGGAGGAAACGGCTACTACATCGCCCTTGGGTACAATTGTCCCGTCGCTCAGCTTGACGTCGGTGACTGCTAGGCTACGCATGAGGGCTGATGCATTTGTAATGTCAGCCGCGGTGTAGAGAGAAGGATTGGGAGGGGTTGACTTGCCGCTTTCAATTGGCTTCAGGCGCTGGGTTTCCTTCATGACGCTATCGAGCAGTCTCATGTTGAAGAGTGAGTTACTTTCCCACCCCTTATCACCAATGACGGACCGGATCTCGTCACGGAGGGGCTCAATAATCTCAGGATTCTCTGCAATGTTGATGAGAACTTGGCATACTAGGTCTGTGGTGGTGTAGATGGATGAAAACGAGAGCGCCAGCTGGGCGCCGACAGGATCGTAGCCCTTTCCATCAGTAGCTCGCTCGAACCAGTCTATGGCGTCGTTATACTCAGGCGCAGGCTTGCCCTGCGACTCCCGCTGAAGCTTCTCAGCGCGCCTTTCCATGACGATGGGCATGATGATGTCTCGAGCCTTGTCAACTTGAGCGCGCGCTTCTCTGCATTTCGGAAGGAACCAGTGGATAATGGGACGAATGGGTGCAGGCCACAGGCGCAGTTCATACCCAGCAGTAAAGACGCCGGCGGCATGAGCTTTGGCAGTCTTGAGCCATTCCTCATTCCGGCAGATCTTCTCACCGAGAAACACACGCGAGGTTGTGCAGGTAATAATCTGTAGAATCGCATCACCGAGAGGAATGGAGTGAAATTCTTCAAACATGGTCAGACGCGATGGGTGCTGCGTGGGAATGCCCTTGAATCATACCTTGCTCGGCTGTGAAGATTCTGTCGATAGCTGCTCCAGCTTCTTCAGAGGCAGGTTTGGTGAGCTTAGGCAACGCCTTAGTAAGGTCCTTCTGGATAACATTGTTCACCAAATGGGCTGGTTGGCAGACTTCTTTGAAGCCATCAAAGCCAGGAATTTGGACGTGGTACGCCTAAAAGACACGGTCAGGAGGTGGGTACAGCCAGATGTTACCGAGATTAACATACGCCTTTGAGAAACTCAAACAGATCGAAGTCCCGGTTGTTGGACACCTCGACGGCGAATTTCGGCGGCAGTACCGTGGCAGTTCCGGTGTCGCAGTTGAGACGAACGGCCCTGTCGGGGTTTGAGGCGAACCAAGAAGTGAGCATGCCCTTACACGCCGTATCGAACTCCTTCTTGATTTGGTTGCCTGTGAGATCAAATCTGCCCTTCGGGTTGAGGAGAGGGATACTCGACTTGGGGCCCTGGCGAAAGTAGAAGACCACGGCTAAGAGCAGGACTGTTAGATAAACAAGAGGCTTAGCGGGCGTGACAGGGCCCAGCTCAGCCCGAAAAGTGTCGACAATGGTTGAAGAGTTCATTATCCTAATGAAATAGATGGAAATGTCTACCTGAAAGGTCAAAATAGTGAGTGAAAGATGGCGACAATTATGAAAAGCGAATCATGACATATAATATGGTTGATTCTACTGGTCTCTGAGGCATCTCGACACTGTGAAGCGTCATCAACACCGAAACACGCCGAGTTCCACAAGTTTACGGCGATTGTGTATGATATCCCGATTTCCATCAGCCGAGCCCCGCACTAGCAATCTCGCCGACATAGCATCCTCTAGCTTTTTGGGCTCTCAGTAAGAGTCGATCTGCACTTTAGCTATGGCTAATTGGGTAAATCTAGCAATAACACCGAGTTACCGACCTCTCAGAAGCAGCCTAGCATAGTCCCAATAGATTCCTCTTCGGGACTTGCCCCTAAACACAGTCTAAGAAGCATCATAGCCTCCTGGTTTCGGCGCCAGTGGGCAGAGTTGTGCAACCTTTGACGGGCGATATCTTTGTCAAATACAATACATGCGACTTCGCTACTTGTCGAGATATTTTTCTATAGTTACTCTCGCCTTTGATACAGTATTGTGGAACCATCATGACAATGACTTCTTCTGCTTTGAATGAGCCTATCGCCGTCATAGGCTCTGGGTGCCGCTTCCCTGGCGGCATCGACACGCCGTCCAAGCTCTGGGATGAGCTCAAGGCACCAACCGATCTTCAGCGCCCAATTCTGAAAGATCGCTTTAATATGGAATCCTTCTATCATCCCGATGGAACTCGTCAGGGTCGCACCAACGCCATGCACGCGTACACCCTGTCTGCCAACACGCACGCTTTCGACGCCTCCTTTTTCAACATCCAGCCCCACGAGGCCGAGGCTATCGACCCTCAGCAGCGACTGCTTCTGGAGACTGTCTATGAAGGTATAGCATCGGCAGGCTTGAGAGTTGAAGATCTCGCAGGCAGCTCAACAGCCGTCTATGTCGGCGTCATGACGCATGATTTTGAGACGAACATAACACGCGACCTGAGCAATGTGCCCACGCATACTGCCACTGGTATTTCACTGTGCATTGCGTCGAATCGTGTTTCTTATTTCTTTGACTGGCATGGCCCTAGTGTAAGTTATGATCAAGTCGCCTCTATGAATCAATCTCACTGAGCCTCTCTGTGTTTCTAGATGACTTTAGACACAGCTTGTTCGTCCTCACTAGTTGCTGTTCACCTGGCCGTGCAGCAGTTGCGGAGTGGTAGCAGTAAAATCGCTGTGGCAGCTGGAGCCAACTTGATCCTTGATCCTAGTATGTTTAACCATACAACGTGCTTCACATCCTGTCGATATTAATCTGGATTCTTCAGTGCCTTTTGTTCTGGAGAGTAAGCTGAACATGCTTTCGCCGACTGGTCGGTCCCGCATGTGGGATGCATCAGCCGACGGCTACGCTCGTGGCGTAAGTTGAACAAGTTTCTTTCCCCTTTCTAGGAATGAACAAGGACTCTGAAGTTGACCATTCCGATTTTCATTTTTCCTTATAGGAAGGTGTTGCATGCGTTGTACTCAAAACGCTTAGTCAAGCGCTCGCCGACGGTGACCAGATAGAGTGTGTTATCCGCGAGACAGGGGTCAACCAGGACGGTCGCACCCCGGGTATCACGATGCCAAACAACACGGCGCAGGCGAGTCTCATTCGAGACACATACAAGAGAGCGGGGCTTGACCTTGAAAACTCCACTGATCGCTGTCAATTCTTCGAGGCGCATGGTAAGGATCCTTTCCCCTTGTGTGTTCCACTGTTGTATCTGCCATCTGACATGGCGATTTCGCCTTCAACCAGGTACTGGAACACCAGCCGGAGACCCTCAGGAGGCTGAAGCCATTGCCACCGCCTTCTTTGGCCACAGGCAACGCGCAACTGACGAAGACCCTTTGTATGTTGGTAGCGTCAAGACTGTAATTGGGCATACCGAGGGAACAGCAGGCATCGCAGGCCTCATGAAGGCATCACTTGCTATCCAGCATGGCATGATCCCCCCGAACTTGCTGTTCGAAAACCTCAGCCCACGCGTTGCTCCTTACTACCGAGACTTGTGCATCCTTAGAGAGGCGCGACCGTGGCCTAACCTAGCTTCGGGACAGCCAAGGCGGGCAAGCGTCAACTCTTTCGGTATGTACTGTACCATTTGCAATATTACTGGTTGTAGTTCAGCAGGAAAACTGGCTAATATCGTCACAAAATTCTAGGTTTTGGTGGTACAAATGCCCACGCCATCATCGAGAACTACATACCCTCTGACCCCTCGGTCCATCATCTGGGTTCATCCAAGATCAAGGCATCATGCATTATCCCGCTTGTGCTCTCAGCAAAATCTGAAAGATCGCTGAAAGCTGTTATGAAAAGTCTGCTTCATTTTCTGAAGGCCGACCCAGACGCTCAGATTCAAGATGTGGCATGGACCCTACTCCAAAATCACTCTGTGCTCAACGTGCGGCGCTCCATTGTAGGGGTCCAGACCTCAGATGCTGCACAAGCTGCCCTTGAAAGAGAGATCGCTAGCATAGATGAAAAAGAAGGCCTGACAGTCACGACAACAGATCTGAAGCGTAACCCCGATATTCTCGGCATCTTCACTGGGCAAGGAGCACAGTGGCCTACCATGGGCAAGAAGCTGGTCTCCAAGATTCCCCTTGCCAATGCTGTCCTCTCAGAACTCGATGAGTCGTTGCAGACCCTCCCAGAAGAGTATAGGCCAAATTGGACTCTATACAACGAAATGATGCGCGAAAAGGAAGACTCCAACATCATGAACGCAGCCTTTTCGCAACCACTATGCACTGCAGTGCAGATCATTCTCGTCCAGCTTCTTACTGCTTCCAGTGTGAAGTTCAAGGCTGTCGTAGGCCACAGTTCGGGTGAGATTGCATGTGCCTACGCCGCTGGCTTCATCACCGCTTCTCAAGCTATCCGGATTGCATATCTGCGCGGTCTCGTTACAGCCAAGTACGCCGCGTCACCTACGGGCGTTAAGGGTGCCATGCTCGCTGCAGGTACTTCGTTCTCGGATGCCATGGAGTTGTGTGCCTTAGAGGCATTTCGGGGCCGAATCTGTGTGGCGGCAAGCAACTCTCCGGATAGCGTAACTCTCTCAGGTGACGCAGATGCCGTTCACGAGATGTACGAGGTACTCGAGGACGAATCCAAGTTTGCGCGTTTGCTCAAGGTGGACAAGGCTTATCATTCGCACCACATGCTACCTTGCGCCTCCAAGTACACACAAGCTATGGAAGCGTGCGGCTACTCAATCAAAGACGAAACCCCCTCTTCCACTTCCCCCATCTGGTACTCTTCCGTCCGAGAGGGCAGAGTCATGGCTGCCTGCGATGTTGTCAGTGGTTACTGGAAAGACAATCTCATCTCGCCGGTTCTCTTCTCACAAGCACTGACATGCGCCATGAGCGACAACGCCACAGGACTCGACGTCGCTGTGGAAGTCGGCCCACATCCAGCCCTCAAGGGTCCTGCTCTCTCAACTTTGCAGGCCAGCACAGACAACAAGCTGACCTATACTGGATGCATGCAACGTGGTGGCGATGATATTGATGCCTTTGCTGGCGCTCTGGGTCACCTCTGGGAGCGTTTTGGCTCTGGCTGTCTCGATATCGCCAGTCTGATGAGCAAGAACTTTCCCGACAGGGTCAACAGAAGTATGGCCAAGGAGCTCCCCCGCTACCCATGGGATCACTCCCGCTCATATTGGGCTGCTTCTCGTCGTGCAAAAGCTTTTCTTCATGGGGATCGACCGCACCTCCTGCTTGGCAAGCTATCTGCTGACAGTACGGTTTCATCCATCATGTGGAACAATTTTATACGGCCACGAGACATCGACTGGCTTGAAGGCCATGGACTACAGGGTCAAACCGTCTTCCCGGGCGCAGGGTACGTCATCATGGCCATGGAAGCTGCTCTTCACGTTGCCTCGGGTCGCCAAGTGCAGTTATTGGAAGTTCTCCAGTTGAGTATCGACAAGGCCATCACATTTGAAGACGAGAGCACATCTGTCGAGCTTTCGCTCAAAGCTGATGTAGTCATGTCTGACTCCAATCATATTGTGCTCAAGTTCAACATCGCATCATGTCTGGCCAAGGAGAACAGCCCATCCTCGTCAGCCAAAGGTCAAGTCGTCCTCACTCTAGCTCCAGACTGTCTGTCTAACCACAATCACACTCTGCCCCCGTCACAGCATGAGCCACCGCATATGAACAAGGTCAACCTCGAAACATTCTACAAGGAGCTCGCAGGCATTGGTTATCAGTATTCCAGGGAATTTCGCGACATTACCAGCATGAAGCGTGTTGACGGAAAGACCACTGGCACAATGTCCTTTCCTAAGTGCCTCGACGGTGATCGTACTGTTGTACTGCACCCAGCGACCCTGGATCTGTCCTTCCAGACTGTCATCGGTGCTTATTCCTCTCCGGGAGACAAGCGACTGAGATCACTTCATGTGCCAACCAGCATCGAACGCGTCGCCATCAATCCATTGTTGTGCGCTTCGTTGTGCGAGCAGAATCTGGAAATGGTCTGCTTTAACTCTTCAGTCCGAACTTCGACCAGCGACGCAATTGGGGGTGATATAGAAGTCTTTGCACCGACCCATGATGATAGACCGACTCTGTTTCAAGTCGATGGCATTGTGTTTAAGCCGTTTACCCCTCCATCCGCGGCTGATGACCACAAGATGTTCTCAAAATGGACATGGGGGCCTCTCTTCCCAGAGAAGCTTCTGGACGATGAGCGCTGCTGGGCGACAGAGCAGGATAAGGTCGTCATGATTGTGATGGAGCGGATTGTCTTCTTCTACATCAGGACGTTCCTGCAACGCATTACAGAAGAAGACAAGAAATATGTTGCCCCATTCCACCAGCAGCAGATAAAGTGGTTCGAATACATTTTGGCAGAAGTGAGAGAGGGACGCCTTCACGCATGGTATGATGTCTCCTGGGAGGCTGACACTCAGGAGGAGATTATGCAAATGTGCGAGAGGTACTGGATCCCAAGCCCCCAATCCCAACGCAACTCCTCTCTTGATCGATAAGTATAAGTGCTAACACGCTTCTATAGGTATTCTCATCACCCACATGTCCGCTTGATCCATCGTATTGGCCAGAATCTTGACGACATCATTATTCACGGCACCCGGAACGCTTTCCAACTGATGGACCATGACGGACTTCTCACAGAATTCTATAGCAACCCTCGCAGCTTCGGCCCGTCCTTGTCCTACTTTCAACATCTGTCGTCGCAGATTGCCCATCGTTACCAGAATATGGACATCCTCGAGATTGGCGGTGGTACTGGCGGCGCAACCAAGCACATCCTCGATATCACGCAGCTCACCTTCAACACATATACATTTACCGACATCTCGTCAAGTTTTCTCGACCAGGCTCGGCAATCTTTCGTCGAGTACGAGGATCGCATGGACTTCCGCACTCTAGATATACGCCGAAGCCCAGAGGAGCAGGGTTTCAAGCCACAACAATACGATCTTATCATTGCGTCTAACGTCCTTCATGCCACACCCAGTCTCCATGAATCCTTGAAGAATGTGCGATCGCTCCTGAAACCTGGAGGTCACCTCATCGTAATGGAGCTCACGCACCGCCAGCACTCTCGACTCGGCTTCATCTTTGGATTGTTTTCCGACTGGTGGGCAGGCCAGGATGAGGGTCGCATCTGGGAGCCGTTCGTGAGCCTTGATAGATGGGATGAAATCTTCAAACAGACTGGATTCTCGGGTATTGATTCTCACACCCTCGATCGCGATGCCGAGTTGTTCCCCACTTCCTGTTTTAGCACGCACGCCATTACCACCAACATATCACGACTAGACAACCCGCTCTCCGTCCCACCTAAGGATAGGGAACCTACCGTTGTGGTAATTGGTGGTTGCTCTCCCTGGACCAAAACCGCCATTGATGAGTTGCAGAAGACGCTACCTCATCGTCGCTTCACCCTTGTCAGGTACCTACGAGACATTCATGAGACGGGCTTAGACCCCAAGTCCACATTTCTTGTCCTTTCAGATTTGGATGACGCGCTCTTCATCGACCTGGATGAGGACAAATTTGAAGCTGTCAAATCCATCTTCTACTACGCCTCGCACATTCTTTGGGTGACTGAGAACGCTTGGGTTGATCACCCTCATCAGGCCATGGTCATAGGTCTCCTTCGCTCCGTGCGCCTCGAACACCCAGACGTCTCTGCTCAAGTTCTTGATGTAGACTGCCGCGAGAACCTCCATAACAATATTCTGTCCGAGCAGCTACTTCGGCTTGAGTTTGGGTCCGACTGGCAGGAGGATGGCTTGGTCTGGACTCAGGAACCCGAGGTTTACTTGTCGCAAGGTCGTATGATGATCCCGCGCCTCAAGCATGACATGACGAGAAATGATCGACTCAACTCAACCAGGCGGCCCATTCTCACTCAAGTCAACATTAATGAGTCTCCAGTCAGCTTGTGCAGGGCCAACAAGGACGCATACTTGGAATGTACCGTCGCTGAGGCCGATGATTCCCTTATCAAGATTTCCGTCAGCTTTGCTATGGCCAAGTCCATCCGCCTTGGTAACCTTGGATATTTGTATCTCGTTCAGGGTACTGAGACTGCTTCTGGAAAATCTGTCATCGCACTCTCTCAAAAGAACGCATCAACGATTGTCGTGCCTGCTGGTCGAGTGTTTGACCTGGACTCCGCTCACGAAAATGACTGTGTGCTGCTCTCAATAGCCGCAGAAGTACTGGCACAAGCAATTGTTGCACAAGCTACGCCAGGCGCGGCCATCTTGATCTTGGAGCCGCCTCACTTCTGTATTGAGGCCATTCATCGAGCAGCCATGCATGCATGCGTGGATATCAAGTTCGCATCAGTTCATCCGGCATCGGCCTTCAAGGGACGATGGATTCACCTGCACGAGAAAGAGACGCATGGCGGCCTATTAGCCAAAGCTGCTACCCCCGAAGTCTCAGTCTTGTATGACTTCTCCATCGACCAGAGCCCATTCGGCTTAGGTCGCCGCCTTGCTGCTTGTTTGCCGCCAACATGCTTGATGTTCCACACTGCGCATCTCGCCCAGGACCTGGCCACGCAAACCATCTCCTCAACTGACGCCGATGGCCAGTTGGAAAATCTTGAACGAGCTGTATCTATGGCAGTCTCCTCGGTATCTACTGTTTCTACGATCTCTGCCCATGAGTTGACGACATTCAATGGTTCCTGGGACATGTCCACAGTAATCAACTGGCGAGCTAGTTACACCCTCAACGCCCGAATGAAACCCATTGACTCGGTCAACCTTTTCGTGCCTACAAAGACGTACCTCCTCGTGGGACTCGCTGGGGACCTCGGTCGATCTCTGGCTCGTTGGATGATCAAGCGCGGCGCTCGCCATGTTGTTCTCTCTAGCCGCAATCCTCAAGTCGACCCACAATGGCTTAGTGAGACTGAGAAAATGGGTGGAAATGTGCTCGTACTCCCCATGGATGTCTCTGACAAGCCTTCGGTGGATAGCGGGCTTGCAAAGATTGTTGCTTCAGGCATGCCCTCGGTCGGCGGCGTTGCTTTTGGTCCACTAGTCCTCCAAGATATTCTATTCAAGAACATGGACCTCGAGATGATGGAAATGGTAGCGGCTCCCAAGGTCACCGGTGCAACCATCCTGAATGAGGCATTGGCAAATACCCCTCTGGAATTCTTCGTCATGTTCTCTTCCGTTGTTGCCGTCTTGGGGAATCCCGGTCAAAGTGCATACAGTGCTGCCAATTCTTACATGCATGCTCTCGCCCAACAACGTCGGGCACGGGGACTCTCTGTGAGTTTCCTTACTGTCTTCTGATTTTATTATCATTTGTTCTAACGTGACGTGAATATTTAGGGATCAACAATCGACATTGGTGCTGTTTATGGTGTTGGTTATGTTACCCGCGCCGGCCGCGAGGAAGAATTCGACGCCGTCCGCTTCTTATTCGACACTGTTTCTGAGGACGAGCTGCACGCGCTGTTTGCGGAGGCTGTCGTCGCTGGACGACCTGACGCACCCAGGGACCAGGACATTGAGGTTATCACGGGAGTGCCGTTCATCGACCCTGCCTTCCGGGACCGCATCCCGTTTTTCGACGACCCGCGTTTCGGATACTACAAGCTTCAGAGCCAGAGTGCCAGGTTGGAAGACCTTTCAGCATCTGGAGGCTCTGTCAAGGACCGTTTGATGGGAGCTCATTCTCTGGATGAGGTCCGCCATATAGTCATCAACGGCCTCTCCACCAAACTGCGCAGCACCTTACAAATCCCTCCTGAGGACACTGTCGATACTGTGAGCCCACTGATTGACCAGGGAGTCGACTCTCTTGGTGCTGTAACAATCGGAACATGGTATGTTTCTCCTTTTGTTTTAGCTTGATAGAAACAAGCTAACCTCTCCGTCTTCAAGGTTTTCCAAACAGCTTAACCTCGATCTCCCGCTACTAAAGGTCCTGGGCGGCGCATCAATTACTGACTTGGCTGCCGAGGCGACAGAGAGGCTACCGCCTTCTGCTTTCCCACTTGTTCAGGACAGCTCAAGAAGAAATGACGATGTTGATGGGCAGGTCGCTTCAACGAGCGACGGATCTAAGTCCGAGACTGGCACCAGGACTCCGCCAACGGAGTTAGACGACTTAGACGATGATAACACAGAGCCTATGCTTCTCCGTCAGGAGCAGATGTCGCTTACTCAAGAGTACTCGTGGATCCTTCAGCAGCAGGTCGACGACCCAACCATTTTCAACTCCACCATCGGCATGTTCATGGAGGGTCCTATTGACTTTACACGCCTATCTGCGGTTGTGAATATCATGTTACGTCGACACGAGACCTTCCGAACAAGGTTTTCTGAACAAGACAATAAATATGTGCAATCCGTCATGTCTTTGCCCTCACCACTGGTTCGGCTGCAATTGGTGTCCGTTGTAGACCGCGATGCAGCTCTGGAAGGCTTCTCTCAGATCGAGCAACATAAATACGCCCTCGCCGATGGAGACACAATGAAACTTGTGGCTTTCCACTGGTCATCCGACCATCACCTGCTGGTTCTAGGCTACAGCCGGTTTGTCGGCGACGGACAAACAACTGAGAATCTTTTCAATGAAATTGGACAACTGTACGGAGGCGTCTCACTCCCAACTCCGGCGCAACAGTATCCAGATTTTGCCTCTCGTCAGAGACAGCTTTACGAGCATGGGAGAATGGAAAATGACATTGCTTTCTGGGTGGCCCTACACAAGGATCCCACCGTTGTCTTGCCCGTCATGAACCTGCCTGATGCCCAACCTCGTGGATCTACCACTACCGTTCCAGCTGGCCTTTGGGATCAACGCTCGATCAACGTCCGGCTGAACCCCATGATTGCCATCCGTGTCAAGGAGCGTTGCCGCAGGCACAAGACCAGCCCTCTTCACTTCTATCTGACCGCTTTCCACGTGCTCCTTGCTCGATTGACCGGCACTGTCGACGTCGCTATTGGTGTTGCCGACACCAACCGGCCCAATTTGCAGGATATGGCGACAATGGGCTACTTTGCAAATCTTTTGCCTTTGCGAATGGCCTACTCCAACAGCGACACCTTCGGCGACGAGCTCGTTGCAACCAAAGAATACATACGGACAGCTCTGCAGCACTCTCAGGTGCCATACAGTGTTCTGCTTCAGCGCCTCAACTTGCCTTCAGCATGTGTAGAGATTGGGAAGCCAGCACCACTTTTCCAGGCTGCCTTTGATTATCGACAGGGCCAGGCGGAAAGTGGTGCTATAGGTGCAGCCAAGATTACTGAGGTGAAGGCTTCGCGTGAACGAACCCCTTATGACGTTGTGCTGGAAATCTCGGACGACCCGAGCAAGACACCACTCATTACATTCAAGCTTCAGAGCACACTTTACAGCTCTGAAGATGCAAAGTACATTTCCAATGCCTACTTATCTGTCTTATCTGTTTTCTCTCGAAACCCAGCGCTGAAGGTCAATGAGGGACGTTTAGATCAGCCGCTTAAAGGGGTTGTAGCATAAATTGTTTTATAATGGAAGATGTGAATAGGTGGTGTTAAGGTGTTAAGAATTATTTAGTTATAGTTATATCTCTACATTCCTCTCAAATCTCTTACTACACCCACGTATAACATATTTAGTGATTGCGACAGTTCTAGTAGTAAGGATCAATGGCTTCTTCCAAGTACTAGGTACTCATTGATGAGCCCGCTGTACTATGTCTCTGGGTGTATGGCGAAAGGTCGATTCAAAAAGTCAATGGCTAGTCAAGGTTGCCTGAAACACATCAGCTTCCTCACTGGTGCGTAACTCAGCCCAATCTTTACCCTACTTATCTTCTCTGGATTTCCCCGTTTTGCAATCGGACAGTTCCATTAAGACTAGAATCATGGCGAATCGACACTAGTATTATTTCTACGCACCAACATGGGATTATCCGCTCGAAGGTCCCATAAAGTTAGGCAATGTCATTACCTCCGTCATAAAGCCGCATATCAGTCTTGCGAATGTACTGCCGTCGCAAGATATGGATGTATTTAATACCGAGAAGAAAAAGCGTTCGATACACAGAGGAAAGATTAACAAGTGGGAGCTTTTGCATCTTGACTAAATTTCTCAGTGTTTTGGGATTTGGCGTTGATATTGGTGCTGAAGTCGAAAAAAGGTAGGTTCAGAGATTCTCATCGCTCACAGAGAGTACTAATGGTAGCGGCCATGAAGAATCCTTTGCATTTGATACCCTGGAGACTACCCAATTCATCCCGACATCAGATTATCTTCAACGATGCATTGAGCGCGAGCCAGTTCCCCGCTGGCTCCAACTAAGCAAGTACCATAAGCCGGCTTATATCGTAACTGTAACGTCCGAGCCCAAATCTTCAGCGGATCCGGTCACGTCTTCCGCTTCGTTCCCTGTTAGTAGGGCCTAATTTATCAGAGTAACACTGGATCAGTTTTCAGGGCTCAATGCGAAGCGGAGGCTGCAGGGTACATACCTGAAGTTGCGCGGTCGCTCTACCAGTTAGGATAACCGAACCGAAGCACTGAGTTTGAAGACCTTATCGTACTTGTAACAAAGAGTGGATTTGCATACAGCTTGTTAACAAGAGAGTTCTTCTTTATGTGGACGGGACCCCTTGCGTTGATGGAGCCCAAAACAGTATATTTTGAAACGTGCATAATTTACGTCTAAAGGAAGGTAGCCAGGAAGAGTATCCACCTAAAAATGGGACTATTGAATCTTGAGCTGATCTTGAGCAGATGTGGCCAACTGAAATTAAAGAGCGGTTTAGTGCAGCATGTTTAACTGCGGCGATATTGAGACTAAGCTGAATCTGGCTTGGCTTGTTAGAAAACACAACCAACCTACTTTACGTCCAACATCCCCGCTCCATCGTGTCCTGTATATTCATGTATCTTTCAACTTTCATCATCTCAAAATAAAAGACAGTCCGAATTGCTATCATGGCCCAAGAATCATGGGATGTGAGTGCTGAAGACTTTGACTCACATCCAGGTATCGTCCCCGAGTTGAAGTTAACTTCATATTAGGCTGTCCTCGCTTATGTGCGTGAACGCGATGACCTTTTCGACATGTTCTCGCTTGACCAGATCTTGGAAATGGATGACGAAGGCTCACACGACTTCACTGCCGGCATCTGTGACGACTTCTGCGATCAGGCCGAAAACGGTATTGCCGCATTGGAAAGGGCACGGTAATTCTACTTTTATCGCATACCAAGGCTGTTCTTCTAACAACAGACAGCCAAAACCTTGAAAACATAGACACTCTTAACATTATAGGCACTCTTGGCAATCACCTTGACGGCTTGGCTGCGTCAGTTGGCGCAATCAAGGTTCGAGATACAGCGCAGAAGCTGAAGCACCTTGGATCAGGTAAGAATGAGAACAACAAGGAAACCTTGATGCACGACCAGGCTCTTTCCCATGCTTCGAAGCTTATAGATGGGTATCGGGAACAGTCTGAGGAGACGATTGTTATTCTACGGTGGCTGGCTACCTCAGGGCATTAGTGAAGGGAAGAGATATATTTGCTTGAAACGAATGTTTTAACAGCGTCATCTGAGATGGGAATATTAGACCAGCATATGGATCGTTTATTCAATTCTCCTATCTGGAAATAAGCGCTTAGCGTAAGCTGTGATAACTGGTTCGACCAGAATACCGTGCAGGGTGCTGATGCATAATGAATACACTCCCATATTTGACAGAGCAGGTATGCGCTTTTTTCAGGGCTATAGCTGCAGGACTCAATTAAGTCGAATGCCCAAGTGTCCAAGTAGCTGGTTCATGTGATTAATGACAGGTACCTCTTTTCCGTAGAGACTCTGGGACGTGTCGTAGGATAGTGGCGAGTACAACACAGCTTTCAGGTTCGTGTTGAGGGCTCCTTGAATATCAGATTCTACGGAATCAACAACTAGGTAGGTTGTATCTGGTGATCCCCTAAGTTTTTCGATGGCGTATTGAAAAATGCGACGGTCTGGCTTTGGGTATCCAGCTTCCTCGGATGTGATGATGCGATCGACCAAGTGGTGTATCCCTATTGCGCTGGCCTTGGCCGATTGGTCTTCAATTTGCCCGTTGGTAACAATAGCTGTGACATAGCCAAGTTCCCGTAGTTGAATCAGCAGTTCAATACTTCCCGGTGTAGCACGTCGGGATGCCCTGTACGCTGGTTGATAGGTAGCGCGAAAGTCGATGATATCTTGTGAGCTTGGCTCTGGCAATCCTAGTCCTTGGAAGAAGAGTTTGATTTTCACGCTATCCTTTTCTTCGTAGGTGATAAGCTTCTTCAAATACCGGTCGTAAGCCTGCTGGAGCGAATCGTTGTACTGGTCAATCAGCGTCTGGGTCTCAGTGTCGGCGAGACCAGGGTGATGTTCCTGGATGGCAGAGACAGCACAACGAAGAGAATGATGATGATCGAAAAGAGTATTATCAAGGTCAAAAAGGATTAGATTTCCTTGAGAGGGCTTCATTGCGACAGGATAGCTGATGTAACAGCGGTACATACGCTCAAGTCGGTTGGGATTGATAGATGCTTGAAGTTGAGAGGGAGTAAAAGACGACCGAGTTTGAGCGGACGCTCTCGGTCACACAAGTCTTTTTACGACTAGGCTTGAGTCTAATTTCTATCATCTTCCATCAGCGTGAACTTTATAACAATATCTTCCTGTTTTTATACCGACCACTCTGGAAATAGATCTTCTGTGAATGGCTGTATATCTACACAAGTTCGTAGTTTGTTCTCCTCTTAATGCGCCACCGTAGACCCGATGGGAATTCTCGAGTTTCACTGGATGTCAATTGGATATGATGCAGAATAAAAGGACCCCTCATAAGAAAGGCTTTTGATAAGGCGATACAGACAAACTTTCTTCTTGCCAAGTATGACAACATTGGATAGCGAGTCATTTACATCTTCGCCGCAATTTTGACACGCACCCAATGGCAGTCAGCAAGGCCGAGGATAATCCTTGAGACATCACATCCTTCACCGCCAGGTGAAGAGATATCAGCGTGCATTTTACTGCAATTTCAACCCCACCAAGGTTTATCCTTGCTAAGAGATACATTTTTCATTGGGCATCATCTTTCCCTTCCTGACAAGGGGAAATTAAGACAGGTTTCTTCACTGCAATCTTAACCCTCACCGAAGCTTGTCCTCATTGACAAATAAAAATATTGTTGGATTGGAGATCGTCTTTCACTGCAATTTAAACCACCATCTAGGTTTATCCCGCCTTACCAACATATTCTTTATGGGATGGCTGACGGCCATGCTTAGACTCTTCCGATACCCAGGTTTCACTGCAAATTTGCGATTAGAAGTACTTGTTTTCTTGAATATCTTGTATCTGTTGTATCATATACTATTTTATCTACCTCTTCTATACGCATAGTTTAAATTCTGTTTCTCTTCAGACAAATCTCTTCGTTTTCCATCAAGTTTGTAATCGTAATTTTCATACAGATCTTCTAGATCTGGACTAACATTGACAATTTATCTGATCCTGGTAGTCAGACCATTCGGCGGGATAAAGCAGTACTTCGACTACGATATTGCTGGAGATGTAAGCAGAGCGGAAATTTATATACCGTGAGATTATTTCCATAATGGGGCTTTTCGTCTGCGAAAAAGTGTAATGACCGTGACCATCTGTTGGACTTGTATTCTGTAATGACTGACTCCCCGCGGCCCGCGGCCTAAAGTAGCCCGCGCTGTGAATTTCGCCGGTTCTAACCAATGTGGCTTCTCCTTTGGAGTCACAGGAGTATAAATCAGCCGGACTTCTTGACAAAAGGTCAGTCTACCCTTAAGCAAACAGTGAATCCTATTATCAAACTGTGCTGGAACCCATCGCGACATAAGTCTCCTCTTCCCGAATCAATTTTAGAGCCCCCAACATGTCTTCAAACAACGAAGACTTTGACCACGGATTTCATTCTCTATACCAGGCCCTGGATGGAGATGAGCTCGCCAGAAAGTCAAACGCTTACCTCGGTAACATTGGCGTTTCATATCGCAAGGAACTCATAGTCCAGAGCAAAGGGCGGTACATATGGACTGCATCCGGTCACAAATTCCTCGACTGGACTTCGGGTCAGATGTCAAGTCTTCTAGGACACGGCCACCCAGAGATCGTCAAAGTGATCGCTGAACACGCTGCCAGACTTGACCATGTTTTCACGGGAATGCTTTCGCCTCCTGTTATATCCCTTGCTGAGCGTCTTTGCAACATGTTGCCACCAGGCCTTGACAAAGCATTCTTCCTCTCGACAGGAGGCGAAAGCAACGAGGCAGCTATAAAACTTGCAAAGGTCTTTACTGGTAGATTTGAGGTTGTCGGCTTGGGAGCAAGCTGGCATGGAATGACTGCACAGGCGTTAGGTGTGCAGTACCGATATGGCCGCAAAGGACATGGGCCCAATATGCCTGGCATGTTTGCACTTCCAGCACCCAATTCTTACCGATCCATTTTTCGGAATCATGATGGGTCTCATGACTGGGAAAAGGAGATGATGCACGGTTGGTCTATGATTGATATGCAGTCATGTGGCTCTCTTGCAGCATGCATCGTCGAGTGTATTCAGTCTTCTGCTGGCATTTATGTTTTGCCACCGGGATATCTCAAGGCTCTGAAGAGAGAATGTGACAAGAGAGGAATGCTTCTCATTGTGGATGAGGCACAAACCGGTATTGGACGCTGTGGAGATCTCATGGCTATTATGCACGAGGGCGTTGTCCCAGATATCGTGACCCTAAGTAAGACCCTCGGTAATGGTCTGCCACTCAGTGCGGTTGTGTCTAGCACTGAGATCAATGATCTATGCGCCAAGAGAGGCTATTGTATGTATACTACACATGCAAACGATCCTCTACCTTGTGCTGTTGGTGATAAGGTGCTTGAGATCGTCATGAGAGATAATCTCGTCGAGAACGTCAGGGCACTGGGAAGCGTTCTTCATGGAGGATTACGCAACTTGCAATCCAAGTACAACTGTATTGGAGATGTTCGCGGCCGAGGCTTAATGGCTGGTGTTGAGATTGTTTCCAACAGGGAAACGAAGGCACCTGACGTCGAGCTTGGCAAACAGATTGCAGAGAATGCCTTCAGACGCGGTTTATGGGCGAATCTTTCGAGTGATTCATACTTTAGTGGAACACTTCGCATTGCGCCACCAATCACGAGTACTGAGGAGGAGATACTGGAGGGCCTTCGGATCTTAGATCAAGCTTTTGAAACTACGTCAGGTAAGCAGGGGCTTTGAGCATCAGTAGTAGATACAATGACTGCTATCTTTGTATGCAAGGCTAAATACACGCATCGTCACCAATATGTACTGCAGCGGTTTTGGTATTATGAAGCAAGTGGCATGTACTACGTATCATAGCTATATGTACTCAAGTCTATAAGTCGGAGGCAAAAGGGAACATGGCTATGTCTTTGTGCCCATCCTCTGCAAGGAGAATCGCAAGTTCATCAAAGTCAATATCTTCAAACCCGATGCTTGTATCCCACAGATTGCTAGAATCCAAAAGGTCAGAAAATTGTTCTAGACAACTATCCGCGATATCCCAATCGTTATCTTGCTTATGGGTCCGAAGGGTGCTGATCAACGTTCGAAGCAAAGTGAGTGCGCTGTTTTCGGATGGCTCAGGCCACACGACCTCCCACTCTATCGCACATCGAAACAGGAAGGTTGTGACAAAGCAAAACGTGGATGCTATCTCTGGTATCCAGAAGTCTTGGAGCTGTGGGGAACGGAGCTCCTGTAGACATACAATGATGTCCTCGGCTGCGCGGCGAGCAGCGAGATATTCATGCCGAAATTGATCACACGATATGTCTTTGACAACAACCCTCGATGCTTCAAGTGAGATCCTGCAATGCAGAAACCGGACAGAGAGAAAAGCTAGACGCAGATTAGAAGCCCCTGGTGTGTCCATTTCGAGTCCTCGAAGAATGATGCGTCGTATTCGCCCAGTGGTTGACTCCGACCAGGCGTCCACCCTGTTCTCTAGCAAGATTGTGTCGGAACTCGACTTCTGAAATCGTTGTGTGACATCAAGATAGTAGTAGAGAATTGTAGTGAGGCTAAATAATGCGGTGTAGATCTCTGCTTTGCGCTGTTCAGGTGAATCGGTCATGAAAAGAGAATTGAGATCTGGAGGTGGCAAGTTATTCTGATAAGCTTGTATACGCGGCGGAGTCCCACAAGAGAAACTCGTCCTAAAGGAAAAGTAAGAATCGCCTATTTCCGAAGAGGTAATGCGTACGTACCATGTATCATGTATCACAAGAGCCCACCATACCTTCTTGCGGAAGGCCTTCTCTTCTTCCGGAATGTCCCATGCAGAAGGATCTAGATTTAAACCCATAGAGAATGCAATACTAACAGCGAAGCCAAGCTGGCCAGTATTATTAAAGGGAAGGGTTGACGGCCTTCCGCCAACATTAAATAGTATTGCGGCAATGGTGTGGATACTAGGACAAAGTCGAAGTTCAGAGAACAATGCCTCACTTGCCAAATTCCAGACGAACCTCTGATCGGGTTGGCGCTCTTTGGAGAGAACGGGGTTGGTTCTCCAGAACGTCAGAGTTGATGCATATAAGCAGCATAACAAAGCAGGAGAAATTTGATTGTTGGATTCCGGGTTAGTAAGATTTTGGCGCAATGCAGCAGGGTCGAGGATTGGGAAGCATGGATGGATATTCATCACGAACCTATGTCAAGGCTTTAGCACGGATTTGTAGTTCCATGGCTTCAACCTACATTTCCACCAGCTTCGAGCAGAAAGGCTGTAGGAACTTCTCTAGTAGTTGGAGGTTTACTTGAGCCGGGTTCAATGGCGTATGTAGCCCAGCTGGTCGCCTCCTTGCCCTTGCGAACACCGGTAGACTTGAAGGTAGCCCTGCCATGCTTGAAGTTTTGGCAGACTTGACAAGCCGATAATCGCGAAGAGACTGCGGAAAATGATTCACAGCAATTCTACTGTCATTTTCCAGAACTGGCCCCAGAAGTCGGCAGTTACTATTGTTGTCTGGGGACGGATTAAGGGATTGAGCCTCATCCATTGTCACAGCTAATGGAGTCAAACCACTTCTGTAGCCATTCGGAGGCCCTGTATTTGCGGCAAGCGCGGGTCCAGGTGAAGCCGCTGTAGCCGCCGCATGACCCGCATTTACGTCGCGACTCTCCCACTGGAATGAGGAGTGGCGATCCGATATGTGATCACGGTTCCTACGACGGGAACTTCTGGGCTGCGGAAACTCGCAAGAGGTGTTATGCGAAAGACACATTAAGCATGATATGTCAGATACTGACTGCTTTTTGCATCGTGTCTTTCGTCGACGACAAGATAGGCAAGCCACTTGACGCATAGTGGGATGTACAATACTCAAGGAGATATAATATTCGGAGTTTGCGGTTGAAGTTCAGAGCTGAAGATGAGAAATAAAGGTGGATTACCCCGCATATTATAATCCTATAGGAAGTCAAGTCAGGATAGTAGTTATTTTAACACAGACCGGCTGACTCAGCCTGTCCCTGCCCAAAGGCTCGTCCCCTTCGAGCCTTCTGAATAGGTCATGCTTATTCCAGGTTGTTATGCAAGCATTGAATTACGATATTGTTGATGAGAAGAAGAGACCGAAGATACCTTTATTGCGAGTCGAGGCAGAGCTTCTTTAGCTGGATCATGCTTTCATCACGATATCTATCCGACACTCATTGTGAGATCGGTATCATATAAATATAACATCTCACTCTGAATGTTATTTACCGCTACCAACGCTTCATCAAGAAGCCTACATTTCACGCATTCCATTCCACAGATTCCCAACATCCGTAAACTCGACCTCTTGTAACATGGACCACCAGTTCGGAAACGGATCAGGTACAGAAACCGGAGCATTGATAGCTGCACCTAACCCAGGAGCATGGTTCTGTGAAGGCGCTGGTAAGTCGACTCTAAATTCCCTGTGCGATGAATTCCGATCCGCGTGACTGATTTGCTGCAAATGCTGATCCGATCTGTCGACGATACGATATTCGTGGATCGACTGATGCAAAGCTTCAAAATCGGCTCTTGACCGCCCACGATATCGACCTTCGTCTTCAGTAGCTCGTTTATACAAAAGTGATGAATTTTGAATGGTTTTGATCTAGTATGATGAGTTTCTGGACACATCAACTCAGGATATGCACTTACCCAGCCTCCCGCCAATTCCCAAGCGTTTTGAAACTCCTCCAAATATTCTAGTCCCCAGTTCATCAACTGTTCAGCCCTTGTACTTCGACCCAGGTTCATGCGAGGAAATCTAAACACGTAAAGATTCAGAAAGCATGCCGTGAAAGCACAGAACCCAGAGAATGGCGTCATCAGTGGAATGCCGCACTCTGATGCTTCTTGGAGCAGACTTGTGATCTGCTCGGCGGCTCCGAATAGCTCTCTGGCACTTTCATTCCACCAACCTGGTGGGGCTTCTGCTTCAAGAAGTGGAGGATCAACAGGACCTCGAGGTGTCATGTCGCCAATTGGTAAGAACGGGAAATACTCGCGGTGAAGCATGATCTTACTGGATATCGTTAGCGTGAGTCATTTGCAGTAATATTCGACATCTTACGTCAAGTAGTAGAGCATATTTAGGTAGATGAACGATTCACCATGCCCTAGCGTCATGTGCACAACGACACTATGTGCTGGATACCAAAGCCTCTCATGCTGACTCTTCCTCCACTCTTCTAAGCGATTTCTGCACTCATACCAAGGCGAACCAGAAACCCAGGGACAGTTCTCGGGCGAACACATACCTGGCGCGCACCGGCCGTTGTTGAACACAAACGACATAGCCTGTGCGTAGATATCAAAACCAAGCGCTATCGACTCGAAGCCCTGTGCAAGACCGGACAGGTCGCCTGCACTGTAGTTAAGCGATGTACTATCAAGACCAAAAGCAAAGTCGGTATAGTTGAGTGGTCGAGGTACTTTAAGCTTCTGCATCTCAGACATTGGGAGCATGCGAGGGTTGTATGTCCCTGAGTTGATGGTGCAGTCCATGATAAAGCAAGCCCAGTATGTTCTTGACTCGACAGCTATGGTCATGGCGTCTGTATCACTGTTTTGCGATACGTCGAGTGGATGTGGACTGATGCGTGAGCTGTGAAGAGACTGCATGATTCGTATTGCCATTCCTATTGTTGTCAGTGAAAATGCGCTTACAGCTGTTAGATAACGTACCGCAGTGCATCCAAGCTTTATGATACTCACGCACTCCCCATTCATACAACGTCAAGATCAACAAAGCCTGCACGACTTGAACCTTTGGCGGTTGCAGTATAGCATCCGCCAAGGTACTCCAAGCATATGTTGCGTAAGATTCACTGCTCCTCAGACTTCTCAGCCAGTCCCCTGTGACTATGGAGCATTGCTTCCTCGTGATGGCGAGAGTGGTAGCTAGCAATGCCTTACCCTCTTTGCTTCGGGATGTCTGGTATTCCTTTATGAAAGCTGACGCTTGAAGGATTCTTAGCTCGGGGAACTTGGCGGTGAAGATGTTTAAAGCTTTCAAAATAACGCCCATTTGTAAGTTTGTTAGGTGCTCGTCCATGCTATCAGTTTCGTTGTATGCAGCTGTTTGTCTTGAAGGAACGGGGGTAACAGGACTTGGTATCGGCTGAAAGACAGACGACTGAGAAATCGTCGACACATCATCACCGCGCGGAGTTGAGGCCGCCGATGTATTCTGAGCTCTTCTTATGGCCTTCTTCGTTGATCTGACTTGCGGTCTGGTGAGTTCACAGCCAGACGTTCCTAATCTATCACATCTTGAACAAGGTGCGGTCCCAGAGTGGACGCACTTGACCTTGGCTTTTCTTCAGTAGGGAAGTGGTTAACCAAATTTATTCTAGTAGAAGGTTTACCCGGGAATTATCTCACCTGCAATGTTCGCAAGATAAACTAGATCGCATAGTTCGGTATTGGAGCGGGAAACGTTGCGATGTCGTCGGCTTTGCAGACGATCCAGAAAAATCGGAAGCCGACAGGTTTATGGCGCCGGTTTTCGGAACTCGGCTCTGACGGTAGCCCCACTGTCACTGTGGAGTTCGAGTTCATTATACAGTAGATCCCGGAAACACGGCGGTATGTGAACAAAATGGAGATGTGCTCATGGTTCGATTTTACATGTTTTCTTAAACAGATATCAATTGCAACAGATTTGCTATTTGTTGTGTTGCGTTCTGGGCCTCGCTGGTTCTATTCGTTCCGGGTATGTGAGCGTGGCGGCGGCTGGAAAAAGAATTTCCCGAAAGTAAGGGGTGAAGGCACCAACCAATCTCCTTCCAGTGCGATCTGAATCTACATCCTGCCTTGCAAATTACATTGCGATCATCCATACATATGTGATCATGCAGGATGATAGCATCTCTGGTGGGAGACTCACTCCCTCGATCGTTTTGCTACTCTGCAAAATCTTGTCAAATTCACATGTCAAGCGCTGGCGCAAGAATTCCAGTCATGTCATTTTCTTCTCAAAATATTGCATAAAATCAACAGGCTTTACGACTCTTGCAGAAGCGCACGCAATGAAATTCGTGTCAGAGGCCACCAGTATCCCTGTTCCCCAGGTGCACTGTGCCTTCGAGCACAAAGGCCGTGTCTACATCCTCATGGAAAGAATTCAAGGTCAGATACTAGCGAATGGATGGGGGCAGCGGTCGCTAGAGTCCCGAGCACGGATACTAGATCAGCTCCGGACAATGCTTGCCGAACATCGCACCCTTCAATCTAATAACGAGATGGCGGTCCCAAATGTCATCGGAGGACCCGTTTATGACCAGCGGCTTCCCTGGAAATCAACATGGGGACCATTTCGAGCCATCCGTGACTTTCACCAAGAACTACGGAACGGCATCAAGCTTGGGGATGTCAAACCGGGAGGTCTCCCACCGGATGTCCAAAACCTCATATCCTTCCATGAAAAGGATTGGGGAAACTCTGTCTTTACCCATGGTGATCTAAGCAGCTTAAACATACTGACTCGCGGGGACGATGTTGTCGGCATCATTGACTGGGAAACTGCAGCATGGATGCCGTCATATTGGGAATATACTTCTGCTTGGCACGTTAATCCTCAAAGCCGATTTTGGCAACAGGAGGTTGACAGGTTTCTTACACCATTGCCCCTTGAGCTGGAAATGGAAAGGATTAGACGAAAATACTTTGGTGATTTCTAACTACGTATCAGGTACATTAATGATTGCTGGACGACTACCAGCCCTAGCCAAATACTCAAATAACTCGTAAGTTGGCTCATTGCTCTGATGCCTTTAATAAGACACTCGGCTTCCCTATCCTGGACACAAAACGTGTCCCAGTCGAACCGGGCCCCAATCAAGCCCAGAGTACCACTCATACCACTTGTTTGGCTCTCATTATTTGTGCTCATGCTTAGCCTTCTTCTTAGGTCTCATTTCGCTCTCATAGATCTTAAAGAAATTATCTGGCTCTGTCGGATGCTCGCCAGTCACATCGTGGAAAGCCGTAGTAGAAATGTAGTTGGTCTTGCCTTCTTTGACGAGACTGTAGTACTCGAGAAGATACTGCTGCTCCGAGGGGTCCAGCTCAGACTGTGACTTGAGTACACGCTTTGCTTCGGCACTGATATTGTATTAGCTGTGCTCGTCATTTGATGAATGGGCAAACGTACTGAGAGATATTCTCGAATTGTAGCTCGGTTCCGAGAGCTTTGCTAGCTGCGTCCGCAAGCTCTTTGCCTGCGCAGAGCATGGGACCTGGATTCATCGTTAGGTGAGTGTTTCTCTAACCGAGCTGGTTTTGGTTATCGTCTTACCAGTGACTACCATCATCTGACCGCGGTGTCGGTCGTCGAATCCGTGTTTACCCTTTCCAGTCAAGACATGGGCAGCGACTTGGGCGACGTCCTGTATCAATATTAGCGATTGTCTTGTTGGATGCCTTAATCATCTTACACCGAGTGCTACGGGTGCGAACTTGTGAAATTCGCCAATGGGAAGCGGAAGTATGCCTTCTTCCTTCGCCTGTTTGGCGTACAAGAGGAGGTTCTCAGCATAAAACCCAGCCCTATAGAACTATCAGTCTTTGCCACTACACAAGGCTTGTAGTCTTACCGAATGATGCATGGTGAGGTTCCAGTAGAAACATTCGGATCACCCTTTGCCTCCATGACAAGTGTCTCCAAATCAATAAACTCCCTCAATCGCGGCTGCTTCGACCTCTCAGCGTAATCGCATCCGGCCGAACTAATGAGCAGGACGTTGGGGACATCCGCCTTCTTCGCCGCGTGAACGAGCTCCTCGCTGATTTCGAGCTTGTGCTCATGAGTAGGTGGAACGAGGCAAATGGTATCGCATCCTGTATCTTGAAGAGTTTTGGCCATCACACGAAGACGGCCGGGCTGGTGGGGCACGATCTTCGCGCCTAAGGATTTGAGTTCCTGCGCTTTCTCGGATTCGGGGTGCAGAGTGAGGCCGACGACGCTGTTGACTTTACGAGAAAAGTCGCGGTGTTTGAGAATTAATTCGGCGATGAGAAAGCCTGTGTTGCCGTCGACGGCTGTGATGCAGATATTTCGCGACATGGTGTGCTGCTTGAAGTATCGTGGTAGAGTAGAATGACCAGAGGGGATCTAGCATGAGAAGAAGGTCGTTTTTTTAAGAACGATTACGGTACATTGCTTACCTACACGGACTATCGTGTTAATTAATCTTTCCAAGTAACACAAGTCTCGTCATTAGGCGCAATTGACTCGCTTTGATCCCAGCGCATTAATAGTAGCCGGAGCAGAAGATCCGTATACGCCATTTACGTATAAGCATTGTCATTGTTTGTTTGCTTTTCGCGGGGATGGAAGAATGAGGCTGGTTGCATGTTGTGATGCTGACGACAATATTGCGAAATGATAGACAACTTCACCTGAGGGGGCTGGTCAGGTAACCTGGCATTTGGACCCGTCACAGTTTAGAAATATTTCCGATGCCCGCAATTCCACAGTGCAACGCATAATTTCAACCACACTAATGCAAGCACTTTCGAGCATAATTGTTAGTCTCGTTTATCAATTGCCGGTGCACGATCATCAGTCAAATGGCCATGTAACCATATTCTTACGTCAATATCAGAGGTTTGTTACTAAATCACAGGGGAGGCATTATGGCGGTTCTTAGTTAATAATTCCTTTCATTTCTATGGCTTGTCGATATAGAGCACTTCCATCCGTCCAAGCAATCATGTCTCATAATAGTAGTACACTTAAGAAGAGAGACCACCCTTGCGGCCAGCCTCCTTAGCCTTCTCACTGCCGGGCTCAAAAGAGCCAGATGAGGCCTTGCCGCCCTCAGAAGCAATCTCTCTCTACAACTACGTTAGTGATTGACTGGTAACGAATGGACCCTGATAGACAAACCTGCTTATCGGGGTCCATACTGGCGAAACCACCAGAGTGGCTGGACTTTCCGCCCTTGGAAGCAATCTCTTGAACCTCCTCCTTGGGTCTGAGTCGGATTAGCATCTTTCGGAGTTTATGTCGCAGTAGGAAAAATGGGCATACCGGTTGGCAAAGTTGCCGGGGTTGGTGTTGTCGGTGCCAGTCATTTTGATAGTAGTAGAATGTAGTAACTTTGCTTGATAGAGTTGTTTGTTGTCTTGTACTGATTTTTCTCAATTGCTTGGATCTCTTCACGTTTAAATATTCAACATGAAGCCACCGTCTTTATGTTAAAGTGGTGCAATCGACGCGTTACTGTACGTCTACATGACGTATACGACTTATCACGCACCAACATCAGCAATGTTTCGCAATTATTTCGATATGACGTTTATTAAAAAGCAAACAATATAAAATGCACGGCTAAGTGACGAAAGTGTTAATTCATGACGCGTGAGATGTTGCTTTGTTTCCCAGCAACGGTGAGTGTAGTGAAAGGTCATTGGTGTACATTTCTGCAAGCTGACAGTGATCGACACCTATGCAAGGTTCACATTTTCAATGCAGAAATAGCTGATCTTGCGTGAAATAATCCACGGGTTGATCGGAGATATTCTATGTCGTCATTGAAATTGTACAGTAGGCTCATTTTTACCCCTGGGCAAATACCCTTGTCGGATCAATGATGACCCAGTATTCAACCGTTGATGTAATATACGTACCATGCCCGCATTTTCACATCATATCATGCCCAATTGAATTCTTGCTTATAGCTTTTGATTTAGTGGCTGTTTGTGGCTTGTTCTTGTGATATTCCGTTTCGCGGTTAAAGATATCACGTTCAAGTGGGAACATTTCATAATGCCAGACCCTCCTTCCATCTCATAGGTCGTGATAGAGGCTTCGGAGAATTTCGTAGATCTTTACTCATGGAGTATGAGCAAGATTGATGGAAACTCTAATCCCAGACGAACAGGCTGGCCAAAAGTTGCGCTCTTCGAGTTTTCACTGCAAAAGAATCGACTCTCGTGAGCACGATTTGGACTGTAACATGTAAATAATATCACAAGAATGCAAATAGTTGGAACTAAGTAAGCTATGTTTATTGCGAGATCACTTATTACGCTTACTTGATTTCAAACACGATGGGTATCTTTAAAACTTAATCTCAATCAGCCGATCTATCCCATCTGTTCAACAAAGACAACACAGGCAAGTACTCTAGACAACGTCGGATTTACCCTAGACTTGCTCATTGGCAATTATGATAAGATAAGATTAGATAAGGTAATGATGCTGAGTGATGCGACTAACCCAGAAACGGCAAAGACGGCATTACGTAAATGCTTATTCCCGTGACATTGGTGTCTCTGAAGTCAAGACACCGAAGTCGCCGACTCAACCATCTTCAACAACAGTCATTCAGAAATACACAGCAACAAATCAAAACGCCAATGACTGGACCTGCTACCCCAAGCGACTTCAGACCGTCAAGCATGACACCCGGTCGTGCGCGTGTAGCGCGAGTCGCATGTAAAGCGTGTCACACTCGTCGAGTCAAGTGCGATGCCGCAGCTGGACAGCCATGTTGGCATTGTCGCACTCGCGGTTCAGAGTGTGAGTTGATAGAGTCTAAACGTGGAAAGTGTGTAAAAAGAAGAAGAAAAAAAATACCTGGTATAACGGGAAGACTTACAACATCTCCAGATATCTAAGACGCAGCAATGCGCCTTCCCGACAGCAGCGCTCTTCGAGGCGCTTACAGCAGACCGAAAGTCCAGCTCCCGATCAAGATGGAACTCCGAACGATGAAAGCATCGCGTTAATGACTCCTCAGAGTAATGAGGCCACACAACCTACTGTAGAGCACCAAACTTCAGAAATAGATGCCACTCGGCACGCTCAGCCAAGGCCTCAGCAACAAACTCAATCCCACCTCACCCAAGTCAAAGACCGATCTTTCTTTCTGGGTGACTCAAGTAGTTTATCTTACATCGTTGAATTAATATGCACCCCAAGAGGTGGAGTCAGCGAGCCAGTCAAGGTGCACTATCCCATCCCGGCATCGATAGTAGACAAAGCAGCTATCCCGAGTCGACCGCAAATCGAGCCGCTGCGCTTGCAAGATGCCTTAACACTGCCATCGAAAGACATATCCGATCGGCTAGTCTACACCTTCTTCGATCTAGTGCACCCCCCATGGCCTGTTGTTGATAGAAGGTCATTCATACAATCCTACCGAGCGGGAAAAGCATCACTGTTGCTCTTACACGCAATTTTTCTCGTGACTTTCATCTTCTGCGACGAGAGTCTAATCCAGGATGCAGGTTTCAGCGATCGTGTTGCGGCGCGTAAGCACCACTATCTTCGTGCTAAGACGCTTTATGACGTTGATCACGAAAGTGATCGGGATATCCTTGCTGCTTCGCTTCATCTTATGGGGTTTTGGTGGAACGGACCGGATGATCAGAAAGATGCATGGTATTGGCTGGGTTGTGCGACGACTTATGCCCAGTCACTAGGGTTACATCGCTCGTAAGCGGCTCAGTCTTTTGTTGTTGATAAATGCTGACTTTTATAGATCAGTGACATCTAGGCTCAGCCCAGAGAAAAGAGCATTAAGGAAGCGCATCTGGTGGTCTATATACGTAAGTCCAGTTTTAATCTGTCTCTTCAGGTACCTGACATCCATAGACTCGGGATCGACATACCGCTGCGTGTCTGGGTAAGCCATGTAGGATCCGAGACGAGGACTGCGATATTGAGATTGTGACCGAGGCCGATCTTTACTTTGACGACGTCATTGATGACCCTCTCGTACCGCCTCAAAAAGAATACCAAACGGCTTTCTTTCTCGAAATGCGTAAAATTGCCGAAATACGTAAGTCTTCCTCCATCGGATCATCTACCTCGGCTAATAACACATGGCTAGTCGGGGACATCGTCATTGGAGAGTTTAGTCCTCGTCGACTTGCATCAGAACGGTATGAAGTCGCGAACCTCAAACGAAGGCTTGAGCAGTGGGAGTTGCAGTTACCGAAGTGCATGCAAAAGACACCACTTGATGAGACATTAGGAGAGGCATTTTGGGCTACCCAGTTACATCTCGCATATCAGTAAGACACCACTAGGATCCGGTTGTTTTTATCTAATAGTATACAGGAATTACTTCATACTCCTCTTCCGACCAAAGGCAATTGAGGAACTCTCACCAGCTGAAGTCGAAGGAGACAAGATGGCGAGAAGGGCGGCTGATTCCATCACGCGCATGACTGAAGACCTCATTTCGCTTGGAACTCTGCGCTATGCTCAAATGCACACGTAAGTAAACTGTCGCGGTATTTAACTTCGCCTCTAACACCTACAGTATACCAGCCGTATTTGGAGCTCTCTCGATACACACGCTCGTTATTTGTCGAAAAGACCCCATCCGTCGACAATTAGCGGGTAACAAGTCACGACAATGCATCCTCGCACTAAGCGAACTGGCAAAGTCTTGGCCAATCGGGCTGTGGATCACGAAATTCTTTGTAAATCTCTTGAGACGACTCACAGGCCAGGGGTCTGCCTTGTCAGCTGGATCAATCGTCGACGTGACGTCTCGCATTGCAAACACCAATCGTGCCAACGATGAGTCTTCGGTAGATGGCTCCCGAGAGACTAGCGGTACTGCGCCACAGAATTCAGATGAGACGGTGAATGGGTTTGGTCAGCACGGTAACCCGGCAAGTGGCTTTAATATCGCTGATGGCTCAGGGATGGAAGAGCAGCAGGCAAATGATATGTGGCGACAACCTAGTGACCAATTTGGGGTCGATTCCTTTTGGGCAGAGGATACTATTGATATCGAGCTGCTCCTGCAGCATGGGCTATGTCCACTGCTGCCGGCTAACTTTGGTCCTATGCCTCCTGGTTCATTGGGTCTATAAGAATGGAAGTCTAATCGTCATGTATTTCACTTGTGCAATTTCGTATGACTTACTCAGCTGATGCGGTAAGCTCAGGGGCCGAAATTCTGAAACCCACTATCGAAAGAGTTAGCTTGTAAATCCTGCGCAAGCTGAACCCCCTTGAACACGGCTATGCAACCGAATAAGCCCTACTACGCCGTATTCGGTCTGTTCGGCCTTTTTGTAGCCCTATGTTAGGAGAGCGAGACGGTTTAGATACTCAATCAGGCCATGAAAGTCTCATGAGCGTGGCATAGAACCCTAACACATATTATAAACACCCACATGAAACTTCTTAGTGAGATGATTAGAAAAGCCTGTTTCAACTAGTCTATCTGTATGCGATCAATCTGAAGAATGAGGGGAACATTATGAGTCTTGAACCACGTGTCGAAACAAGAGCTCAACAAACTTGGCGGAGATCTCAGTGGCGAATCAAAACAATGGGATAGGGTTTAATACAATGAGGTGCATCTGGAATCGGTGAACCTGGAAGGTGTAAGGAGGTTTGTTACCGTGCCAAGTTGGTGTGCACTCGCCAAGTCCTGACTAACTCAGTGTGTTATGCTCCGTCCAAGGTTGTACGTGATAACCGGCCCGTCCCATGCCCTGAAGATAGTGAGAGTGGATAAATGTTTCTGAAATTTGTATTTGATGTAGGATGTAAACCATACCCTCTTGCGCTCAGAAAATACTTGAGGAATTAGAATGAAACAAAAGAGGTAACAGTCAATTCCACTTCCTGACACCCGGACAAGTGAGAACGAGTTGAGTAGCAGGGAAGTTGGTGCCTTGGACTTGCTGTGCTACAATTATACTTGAAGATTCTGTAATCTGTATTTTATAAGTGGTTGGAAGGATCGATTAGCATCGGCCGGACGGTCCCGTTTATTACTTCTTCCACTAGGTACCACATGGCCTTTGGGGTTCATCGGAGAAAATTCCTAATTGAAACAATAACCTCAACCACTATCCCTTATCAGGTAGGTATTAAGGTAAGGTAACAGGCACCACAATCAGATGCCATAAAAATACAATCAGGAATACAATCAATTGATCGTCAGGGTTGATTAATTAATTTCGCCCGGCTTCTCATCAGAGTGTGGCGTTAATTCCAACATCTGCCTGCCGCTTTTGGTGCTTATCTACATTAGTTGAAACCTGGAGTTAACCGAGCATACCTTGGATTCACCCCCAATGTGGAAAGTCACAAAACGCCAGCATGAACCAGGTACATCCCATGATCTTCTTTCTACAAACCGTATTGGTCAATGCATCGAACTCAATCGTTAGAGATTTGTGTCATCCGTAGTGGTCTTATCTAGGTCATGTATCCGGAATCTACATGGTTGCAATTGTACGCCAAGGCTGCAGGAAGTACATGCATAATGCAACCACTATCATACACGATGTTCGGATGAGTAGTGTACAATAGTATCTGAAATATCATATAAACAACTTCGATCCTGGATGTTGCTGACTGGGGAAGGAGATCCTCGATCCCCAGAGAGTTTTCTTCTGACCTTCCTGGCAGCATAGCTCCTCGTCATGGCATCAACTTCTGAAAATAGAGGACCAGAGCTCATGGCTGTTATGGTTGCCTTCTTTACCGCATCTTTTGTTGCTTGTTCATTAAGGCTTTATGTGAGAAGTTTTATAGTCCGTGCATTGAAACCAGATGATTGGCTTATGACCCTCGCGATGGTATATTTACCTGTCCATTGGAACGACAATCCCAGCAGGGGTTCCTGTTCATGAACCATATTAACATCATCTTAGACGACTTTCACCCTGTATGCCGCCTTCTCGATTTACGGTATCACACAGGGCACCGGCCAACGCCATCACAATCTGGAGACAGCACAGATCACTTCAGCTATGATGGTAAAATGTCCGAACCTGAAATTCGTATATCCCTAACTTTTGTCTGCGCATAGTGCTTCTGGTTTGGCTATATTTGGTACAGCCTAACCATGGTGGCCTGCAAGTTATCAATTGGCCTTTTTCTACTGCAGGTAGTGACTCGCCAACTACACAGGTGGATAATCTATATTACCATGGTCTGCTCGACCATCTCTGGGGCCCTCTTCTTCTTTATATCTATATTCCAGTGTAAACCTATATCTTTTGCCTGGGATAAAAACCAGCCAGGGAAATGCATTGACCTTAACGTTGCTATCTCCCTCACGATTTCGTATAGCATCACTGCTGTTATCACCGATCTCATTTTCGCAATACTCCCAGGGTTTATTATCTGGAACTTGCAGCTTAAGAAGAAGACGAAATACTTCTTGATTCCGCTACTTGCTATGGGCTGTCTGTAAGTGGAAAATCTTTCCTGAACTCTCTCCTTTACTATTTTACTAATGATGAGTATAGTGCGAGTGTTGCTGTTATCGCTCGATTCCCATACCTGGCTTTTTTTAAGAAACCCGACTTCCTCTGTACGTTGAAATTAAGTCTCTTCTCATAAAGTGGCCTTGGCGCAACTAACTTACTTGACCTTGTTAGGGAATACCGTTGACGTTGGAATCTGGTCAGCGATTGAGCAAGGGTTAGCAATAACTGCGACAAGCTTAGCAACCTTACGGCCTTTATTCAAACTAGCAGGATTTCGCCTTGGTCTTACTAGTAAACCTTCGTTTAGCCCATCTGGCTATAGATCATCAACACGTACTACCGGGAATGGGCAAGGGCAAGGGCAAGGCGGCTTTTCCGGTCACGACACTTATGGACTTCCGTCTATCAATCGTCCGCAAGTAGCTCTAGACAGCACAAAGATTGGATCGAGCCCAGGATCCTTGGAAGAGGGCAAGAACAGGATCCAGAAGGAGGTACGATGGACGGTCTTTTCGTCGAGTTGGATTAGGACTGAAAGCGAGGAAGAGCTGCGTCGGCCTGATGCTTGGGACCATAGGACTCCCCAGCGGTGAATGTCAGGCACCAAGGACAATGGAACAAGGAATTCGGTCCCGCTAGATCACAAACCAGTACTTAGCTGTGAACTATTGGCTGAAGTCAAAGTGAAGACGTTGTAATATGGCTGTTGAGGTGAACTACTCAGAGCACGCACTTCAAAAGCGACATATCTGAGTAAATAATCTTGAAACATCGCGCTGTCTAACAGAAGTATGAGTTCTGGTTTGGAACCTTTGTTTAAGGACACTGAAAAAAAAATAAAAACCGTTAATATTTCTGCTTCCGGTGCTTTGCCGCTTTATAGCCAGCTACCCTGGTAGATTCAACTTCTGTGGTTCCTATATAGTATCCAACATATCATTAGTGCATGCTACTCTAGTCTGATCACTAGTATATCTAGGCGCTTATAATTATACTTATATAAATCATGCTAGTTTATTTTTCCAAAGTCCGTAAATACACCGAATATATACCTCCTAGTTACTAAAGCCAGCTGATACGGCCCAGTCTCTTACTCTCGAACTTATTAGATTATCACCTAGGCCTTGAAATCACCAATTCTATTGCATAACACAGGTACATCATGACACTTCTGAAGCGGGATCAGAGGTGATGAGTAGGTGACAGGAGTTGCAAGAGTCGATTGTCGAGTGTGCTAGTTAGTTCGAATTAGCTGGGAGAGGAAGGATCAAGAACCAGCTTTTGTGTATACAGCCGCTGATTGATATACCTGTTCATCTTGGTGAGAGTTCAGTTACCGTGTGTGATTTCTATCACACTGATCAATTGAGAGGTTTGAACTTCCGAAGAGCTCAGAGTTATAGTTGAATCTATTGGGTATCATTGGAAGACTCGTGCGTGTGTTGAAATGATATAAAGTAAATACCATGATACTTCCACTTTGTGCAAGTGGCGCTGCTCCGTTTTCAAGAACTGGCTCAAATTAGACAGAGGTTATAACCGAATACTAGTTAAGGCAGCAATTAAACTGTATCTATTTCCATAGTATAGATCTATGATCAGCCTGCTTATTGTATGCAATGTCACATGAATTTTCAAGTCTATCACTTCCCTCTTGCCCAAATGGTGGTATTTCCATCAGATTATTTAGACTCTTGCACCTAAGTAGTCAAAGTAAGCCTGTTCTTAGCTCTAAGAAAAGAATTCAGCACATCGGAGTATCCTAAGTTGTTGCAGACTAACGTCTGCAGTGTGTATCGCTTTAGTTGTACTCTCATACATGATGCTGTTTACTTTCGTAGTCTTTGCTGGCTGGTACCTTTCGAAGTAAGGTTGCAGTATACCTTGAAATAGTTCTCGGTTGTATGGGGGTATCAGAGAAACATGAACAAGGACATTTTTGTTTGCTTTTAGTCAACACTCAGAGAAAAGTGACAGGGTTACGGCTCCCCATGCCTGAGACCTGCAACGCATCCAACCGCCTGAGCCTGGAGGTTGTCAACCCCTCATTAATTAAACATCAAGCAGCCCACGGAAGCTACTGAACCAGTGAGTTTCGCTACCAAAAAGAAAAGTGAAAGTGGAAATGGTGTGCCCGTAACCGAGATACAATTGCTATGCACAGTTCAAAATGCAAACCAGTCATGCGCATCAAGGTGGGATTATCAAGAGAAACTAAATGAGGACGCTGAGTCGACATTGACAGCAAAATTTATTTTCAGGTTCATAGTGAGACAACAAACTCTGCTGTGAAGGGCGATTGTATTAGGGCGTGTGCGGGTCAGTTAGCAGCTGCCAGTGCAATCAAAGTCCCTTGCATGGCGTCCATCCATACTACTATCACCTTTTGTTACTTTACAACGGCCCGCTCTGGTGCAGATCCTTCAGCCTTTGCTAAATACGCGAAAATACTATGTAGTTGTATGATGTGATGCAAGAGTCCTATCAGGTTGCTGGGCGGAAAAAGACGCTTTGGCCTCGTTAGTCACCGACCAGGCCCTTTTGCCTTTTGGTAACGCCTTGAGCAGGGGGGTGCAACCTAATGATCCCGCCCATGAAGATTGGTGTAGGGAATCCTGGCTGCGCAGTATTCGGGTTGTCCGAATCATCAATATGTACATGAATAGTGCAGCCACCTTGCAGCTTCACACAATTCTATTTTGGGCAAATCTCAGCAAAGGAAGAACAGGGCTGGAGCGTAGAACTCATCCAAGCACAGCGGGGCGGCTGAGTTCCAAGACAATGGAAAATCCCAAACAGAAGAATATATGTCAAAGTCCCAGTCTTTTTGTGACCCACTAGCGAAGGTCATTATCATGGTTCTTATTAGGAAAACGACAGAGGCAAGGTAGGCTCTCTTAGATAATTGAGTCATTCTAGAGACCTCCGCTAGTTTCGGAGATAGAAGCTTTGAGGCCTTGGCATTCGATTCTTAAGCGCTAGACCTGTCCCTGTGCAGAAAGCTTCTGTGTACGCAGGGGTTGTAATAAGCAAGGAAAATATGGGACCAGGCTGGCGGTTAGCAAAAATGACTGAGAAAAGAGTAACAGCGCAAGAGATAAAGCGGAAGAAACATCCCTCTCTCCTCATTTTGCATTTTCACACATTCCCAAAGTCCGGCCTTCCTTTCCACATTGTTACCGAGAAAATGACATCTGCTCCCCGTCTACGGGCTTCGCCACCACAGTTGTCGAAGGCGCACGAAAGGGAAGTAATAGAGTCCATGGAAGACACTGCGTCCCAGGCCGGTGGGTCAGGACGTCCAGTTCTTCTCTCTTTCGATCAGATGCCTGAATGGTTTCGAATTGAGTCCAACCAGTGGGTTCTTCGTGGTTACAGACCTATCTCAGGCTCGGTTCACACTTCGTTCTGCAGTTGGTCGTACATGCACAATGAATCAGTCAACATTTATTCCCATCTCATCCCTGCAGTTTTCTTCTTCCTCGGCGAGTGGTATATCCAGCAATACCTTACAAGCAGATACTCCGGTGTCACCGGCGCCGACTTTTTTGCCTTCTCTATCTTTATGTTAGCGGCTGTAACGTGCCTGTCTTTATCGGCAATATACCACACCTTAATGAACCATTCGCAACACGTGGAACGCCTTTGCTTGCGAATGGACATGCTAGGTGTAGTAATTTTCATTCTGGGTGACCTCGTCTTGGGTATATACATGGTCTTTTGGTGTGAACCTTTGGCACGCAATACCTATTGGTCTATGGTTAGTCAGTTTCTTTTGTAGTTTTGTTTTTCTTTGTATAGAGTTGACCCTTCGAGTCTAACACTCTTTGTTCCTCGACTATAGATTGGACTTTTTGGAACGTTGACCATTTTTATGACATTGCACCCTAAGTTCCAGGGTGCAAAGTACCGCCTATTCCGAGCGTTAATGTTTGTAGCGACTGGCTTCTGTGGCATTGCGCCCTTAGTCCATGGAATCATCATGTTTGGCATGTCGCAGATGATGAGAAAGGCTCTTCCCTATACCTTAGCGAAGGCGGCCTTCCTTCTATCTGGGGTGTCGTTTTACGCAGTAAGTCTTACAAACTTGCAGGAAGGATATGCCATCCCTAACATACTCTTCATCAAGACCAGATTTCCCGAAAGTCGCTACCCTGGTAAATTCGACTTCTGTGGTTCCCATGCAATCTTTCATATGTTGGTGGTATGCGCTGCTGTGGTCCAATTATTGGGGTATTTGGATGCGTATGACTATGCTCACGCAAATCTCACTTGTTCTCCTCTCTAAGCTCTGTATACATAACAACTACAGAGCTTCTGCAGTCCAAGAACGGCTCGCTCATCCCGGTTATGTATGAGTGAAGGTATTATCTGACCTGATTACTACTAGCCACGTTGTCATTTGCGAAACGACTCGAAGTATGTTTTCCAGTGCAGGTTCAATCAAGTATCTCAGAACCAAGATTGACGAAAAGGCCTGTTTCTTGAATGTCGCCCTAGTGATTCTCGCTAGCAGTCGTTTACTGTGATCAAAGTCTTTTCTCGTGCGGATGGAGTCAGCATCGCTTTACAGAATGTCAAAGATCCCCAAAATTCCAATTGCACATGCATCATGGTATAAGGTCATTAGCGTGCTACGACTGTAATTGTTGTATGAGTTTGTACTGTAACCTTGACTTAGTCGTACAGTAAACCATCTCTCCCACCATTTTTATGGACTCTGCTGAAATAATTATCCCTATCCTTAAAGGGTTTATCGATGCTCCTAGGTTCCGCTTACCAGCATGATTCGTCCGTCTCAGAAGTACAGAATCGTCGGACGCAACAACCCGTCCCCACGAAACTCAGCCTTCTCTGACATGCGTGCGTGATATTTCCGCCCTGCTTGGGTGATACTGCTCCGTATCCGAGAATGGTTTCATTTCAGACAGAGGTTGTAATACAATACTAGTTGTCGCAGCAATCAAACTCTATGTCTATTCTCATGGTATAAGTCTACGATAAGCCTGCTTTTCCAATGCAATACAGTGTAAACATAAAATCGCACCGCTTTTGTTTCCACCAAATCATTATCTTCCCATTATATCCACCAATATCTTGCACCTAAGTAGCTGAAGCAAATTTGCTCTTAGCTCTGAGCTTCTTTCCGTATTTGAAGAAAAGCCAAGGGAAAGGCGCCATGGCAACTGTCAAGAATGCAAGTAGACTAGACGCCCACTGAAATCCAAGTGTATTGTACATCTGAATGCCAAAAAGAGGGAATGCCGCTGAATACTGTTAGAAATTGTGGCTGAGGATGGGAGTAATAGTGGACTTACCAGCAAATGAGCAACGTGCAAAACTGTTGGCTGCCATTGCTGAGGCGGCGTATTGAGGGTAGGCATCGACCAAGAAAGTAAAGATACCGGTGAAGACGAGGAGCATACTAAATCAATGTCAGTTCCTGGTTTGAAAAAGTGAAACTCTAGTTCTACTTACCCGCACCCAAAAACTCCTGAACCAATAATTGGCACAATCCAGTGGACACTCGAATATGTCGTCCAAGCAAACCAAAACAAACCAATAGGAATAAGAACCGCGCCAAGAATTGTCGGAGGCAATCTATACTCTGGCTCACTGATAGCCTTGCCCGTTTCCTTCTCCTGCTCGGCCAACCATCGTGACCGAAGTTTGGCCCAAATAGGGGTTGTAGCAGTAGCAACGATGGTACCAACGAAAATGCCCAAAAAGGTCATACCAACCTGCCAGAGGTTCATACTGTGTTCTGTACGGAAAATAAGAGGAAAGGCTCCGAAGAAGAGGTAGAGAATACCGAGAAGAAGGGCTGAGAAGAGATCGAGACAGAGGCACATTGGCTCGAGGAAGAGAAGCTGGAATGGTCGGAGAACGGAGATCTTTAGGTTGTCGAGTATCGATTTGCGTTCGTTCTCCATTGGAGCACGATATGCGTTGTTTCCTGTTTCTTTGCGGAGCTTGCGCGCCTTCTCGCGCAGCAGAATAGGATGAAACGTCTCGGGCGCAAAAAAGACGATAGCAACCATGAGAAGGGCCGCCCAGATAAGCATAACGTAGTATGTCCAGCGCCAATTGGTGTTGTAGTTGATAAATCCTCCAATCAAGGGTCCAACGGTAGGTCCGATGAATGGCGCAAGGGATACCAAACTCATAGGCTTTTGGATCTCATTCTTCTCAAATACATCTCCCGCCGTTCCGCCTGCGACGCTGAGAAAGCTGCTTCCTGCGAAACCCGCGAAAAAGCGCGCGACGATCATGGTCTCAATGTTCTGTGCGACGGCAGAAGGAATCGTCCAGATGATGAACAGAGCCCATGAGACAAGGTAAATCGGGCGACGACCATAGTACTCGCTTAATGGACTGGTCAGAACTGGACCAAGAGCAATTCCTAGAACAAAGGTCGAGAGGCCAAGAGTAGCGACGATTTGAGAGCAGTTGAATTCGGCGTTCATTTGTTCGTATGTAGCTGTGTAGATTGAACTAGCGCATGTTCTAGACACTTGATTAGCAAAAGCCTTGGCATGAATTGAGGCTCAACTTACACGCAAAGACTGCCGAAGCAAGCAATAGAAACAATTAACCATTTTCGCATCGTGGACATACTCCTAGGACACATTGGATCTTTATCGCCGTCCCACGAGACGATGAATGATTCGCAGCCTGCATCCTGATTACCAGTCTCAGTAGTCTGGTCGCTCAAATTTTGGTCTTCATTTTGAGAATTGTCGTTTAATCGCCGCACATCATTCTTTTCTACGTCCTCATCATTGTGACGAGTATCCTTCTCGACAGCGGTCATGGTCGTTTAACAATATTGATGCCGATGATGCTCGAAAAACATGACAGGACTGACGTAGGTATTTAACGTTAGAAAGAAAAAAAGGGACTAGAATGAAATTTGCCTTGTCCCGGCTCCACGGCATTAGAATGGATTTGTAATGACGATTTCACTTTTTGCCGGAGATAAGGATGGGTGGGGAATAATGGAAGGTCGACCGTGGTTTTGAGATGCCTCGGCGTCTTGGATAAATAGATAACTTGTGACGCATTGGTGGAGTGGTAGATGCTCAGGGCACTGGTTGATTGGTTGATTTAAGTCGGCGATTAAATGCATCTTTATTATCGGAACATGACTGCGAAAATGCCACCTGGATTGAGATGCCAGTGAGTCAAATAATTGTCCCCCATTGAATTAGTATAAATCGTGCTTATTGATGCGCGACGATTGATAAGCGATCGACTCACAATTATTGATCCGATCCATTGTCTCCAAAGCGCCTACTTATCCACTTGTTCAATCGTTAACTAGCTCTGTACCGTCTGTTTTTTCCGCTCTAGGTTAGACTCTATCAGCAAGCGACGAGATCATCATACCATATCAATACTACCCACGATCATGTAGTCTAGGGTAACATTCGAAGGACCGCTACTCTGTCCAGAGCCATCATCTTGACAGAGAGCTTTATTATGTATTATGCGATATCCAAGCAATAGAACTGTTTTGTATCATTTTCTTCGTTGATCAATATTGGGCTGCCAAGCATATGTCTTAGGACATTGAGGCTCAGCGAAAATCTTGCCTACTTTGCACATGACTCCTCCATTATTGCTCTGGAAGTGTTGCTGATTTCTCCTTTTGCATCAACCTCGTTGGAGCACACGTCAATCATGATGGGTAGTAAATCAGAAAAGCCAGTTTTGTTCTTGTAAGAGCATCAATAACTCCCTTCTCAATATTACTACTGACAAACCTATTTAGTGACATTGATAATTGTTTGTATTCGCGCAGTGAGTCAAGTCAAATCAACCACCACTCAATCAGTCATCCACTGACCGTCCTCCAGATTACAAAGTCCTAGAGCTCATGTCAGGACGCATCGACTCGTATTTTAAAACACATCTAGGACTTTCTCCAGACGAAGCCGAACGCCTGCACAAAGATTACTATCAGCAATACGGGCAGGCAATTGAAGGGCTCGTGCGTGATTATCAGATTGACGCGCTTGACTACAACGCGAAAGTCGATGACGCGTTGCCCCTTGATGATCTTATCAAGCCCAACCCCCAACTACGACAATTCCTTCAGGACATTGACACTTCAAAAGTCAGACTGTGGCTTTTGACAAATGCATATGTTAATCACGGGAAAAGAGTTATTAGGCTGTTGGGCGTCGACGACTTGTTTGAGGGTTTGACGTATTGCGATTATTCGCAGGTGCCGTTTGTGTGTAAGCCGCAGAAAGAAATGTTTTTGAAGGCCATGAAGGAGGCTGGGGTTTCTGATGCTTCCAATTGTTATTTTGTTGGTGAGTTGAATTTCGACTCAAAATTTGGGATCCTGCTGACTTTGTTTCAGATGACTCGCATAAAAATTGTGTTGGAGCTCAAAAGGCTGGTTGGACGGCTATTCATTATGTAGAAGAGGGGTTTCCTCTACCTGAGACACCAGCCTCACAGCATCAGATTCGTAGCCTTGAGGAATTACGGTCACTTTATCCCGAGTTCTTCAGAATTAGATAATGGGAAGCCTTTTGCATTTGTAAGGCACCTGCCAATTAAACCAGGAATACAATATATCTTGGTGATGTTTGGATACTGGTGTTTCCATCTCCCTTATCTCTTGCCTCTTTCTGCTTCTCCACTTGGACCGGTACCTGTTTCCCTTTCCCCTGATCGACAAATAAGAAATAACTGGTATTTTCACAGAGAGCACAATGGTGGTGGACCGGCCAATTCTTATTCGAGGTCTGGGGCCAGCCTTCTTTACCCGCCAGCTCTTGCATGCCAATGAATACACGGCAAGCTGTCTCAAATAATCTTACAAAATGCGTCGCATGCACCAACGATCATTAAAAAAGTCTACCCAAAAGAAATACAGGAAAATAGAGAACAAGCCAATCTCAGTCCGACCTAATCCTAAGGAACCCGTCACCATGATGAGACACTGCGGCCTATGCGGCATCCCAATTGTATGCTCGGATTACAACCCCCGTCCACCACAATGGCTTGGAGAATTCCGCTCTAGTAAGTTTAGTATCTCTCGCCAGCTCGCGTACTATACAAGCTGACGAATGCTGTACCAGTCTACATAAATAGCCGTGATTTCGGTAACGTCAAGCTCTCTGGAGTTGGTACGTGTAGTCCTCCAACGATGATCCCCGCGGCACTGTCCCCGTGAACCCACACAAGCGCTGGAACGACAGAGATCGGGGTCGAATGATCATGGTGATGGGCATGCCGAACCTCTTTCATATTCCACATTTGCCGCAATCAGCTCACTGGGGCTTTCATTTCCACAACGCCTGCTGGGGTCTTTTATCTCTTGACTCATTGTAAGTGGAAGCATGGCCTCACACAATATTACCAGGCAGAGCGCTAACAGACTTTAGGTCAAAACGAACAGGATCGTAGATGGTAATGTGAGGGAACAGCGTCTGACTTCTGCACAATCGCCTGTCTCTGGAAATCCGTGGATTGATATCCGTCCTAAAGGCTCCAAGGTTGTGGGCATGTATTCTGTCGGCACCGGAAATGGAGTAAGTTATGATTTGTTTTGGCAACTTGAGGCTTGGTGTTCGTGCTAACTTTATTTCACAAGATGTCCTTTTCGGAGACATCGGCTTGATTTCTGAGGACTAAAGGTAAAAGCCAAGACAATGTGGTTCGGATATGATAAAGAAATGAATGGATGTAAAAACGATAGTATATATGTATCTGAGTCCCACATCTGACTCCTGTGTTCAATTTTGTGAGTTGATATGATAAGTGGTTTGTTTAAGAGAGCATGCGACGCTGCTGACGAGACCCTTTGAGTCCCTGCATAACTTTGTAAGAAGTGACTAAAAAATAAGCGGAATGAATGTTTGAAGTCGGCTGGAAAGGATTATTGTGATTCCGGTTGGGTGCTGTGAGATCAAGCTGGCGCTTCTAGACATCAACTGATTGGTCAAGAAGCATGCATGTCCCGTCAGCTAAAGAAGACAGGCCGTGCTGCGAACACCTTTGCCACAATTCTGCTATGTTTAAATCTTCCAACTACTTTGTCTTATTGTATAGAGATAAACCTCAGTAGAAATTGAGGACATGGCTCACAACTGCTCCTTGAACCAAGAGCTTAAGCCGTACGGCGACATATCAGGCCCTGGCGTAAGTTACTCCTTGCATTCAGACTAAATCGCGATCTGCATCATGATTTGTTCAGATGAACTGATCGAAATTAAAAATAGGTAATTGCAGGTTTTCTGGGAACTGCATGGCTTGCTATCGCTTTCGTCTTTTTGCACTATCTCTTCGTTTTTGACCCATATGAGAATCCGTTCCAGAGCGGCTATCAAAGCATTACTGATGGGACTGATGGTGTTTGGAGACCGAATTCAATAGATGTAATAACTAAAGATCTTGTTAATAAAGGACTGAAGTGGATGAGTTTCAGTTCAGGCTGGGCCACGGGCTTAGAGATGGTAAGCGGCCCTTCACCACAACAACTGTGCTTACGCTTATATACGCTTATCCCAGTCAATTCTGAGCATGTGCGACGTCCAATTTGTGACGGGCTTGAGTATCCTTTTCAGTGGGTTTTTCGCCGTGCCCAAGGACGTCTCGTCATATCACTTCCTTCTCATAACCCGTCTGGCATGGTTCTCGAACTTGACACACCTTTGTGGTCTAACTGTGTTACGAAAATACTTTCATATACGCCCTGTTGAGAAACGAATCCGCATTGTTTGCATGTTTACTATCGCTATCACACTGCTCATTGCTATTGGACCAACGTTATTATTCGACTGGGATGACCCTGATGGCGGTGAAAGTTCTGCAGGTACATATGCCATATGCTTTTTCAATCCTCCACGATCACACGAGTGGCAGCTCTTGTTTGATGTTGTCTCCTCTTCAACATCTTTTGCCAACGGGGTTACATCGATGTTGCTGCTGCTTCTCAGCCTACTAAGCCGTACAATCAAGTTTCAATCCTCATTCTCGAACTATTTCAAGAAGATGAGAAAGTTTGGCAGTAGCAAGATTATCCACCGCATCAGCCTTTTAGCTAATCGTGGCACCGAGACTACGGCTTTAAGGGCAATATGGGTTCGCCGAGTGATGCTCTATAGCCAAGTGGCAACCCTACTTGTCTTCCGATTGCACTGCGACCTACTGGCTTCGAATTTATCAGATGTAAGTTGAGCCGGCTTGGAGGATTTGTAATTTTACGTGACTGATGTTTGGAAAGGTCTACTGGTTGATGGTCTCTGCAATTTGGGGTACCATTAAACTCTTTCAGACAAAGTATGGAGTCGACGTTGATGAAAACGACTGGACTTTCGGCCAAGTCCTTCCTGTTTTACTCCTCATTGGACCAGTTGCAACAGCAGTGAAGGGCATGTTTGACCAACAGGCTCGAGATACATATCCTGACACGTTTGGCTCGAGTGATCCCCAGGATCAAAACAGCATAGACGGAGACGAAATCATGATTATTGACCCCAGTCAGGTCAACGAATCTACAGACATGTCCCGCTTCCGCCAAGATATGTTCAACTGCATCGACCGAAACTATTATAATATTGCAACTTGTCCATGGATTTTGCCTTTGGTCACCTTCATCTGTATACAGGTTTTTGAACTCACTATCCTGATGTTTATACATATAGGCATCCAGACTATCAATTTAGTTGACTTTGGGCCACTATTATGCATTATCCTGTATGCATTCTTATCTGCGACTTACACGATTACTTTTGCATATCTTGTCTTTGAGTATCACGGACCCGCCAAATACCACACTGTTTACTTCGTCTCATTGTTCTTCATTGTACTGGGCTTTTACTCGATGGGTCCTGTCTGGGGTAATCTATTCATCATCATATTCTTTTCAAGTCTTGTGATAACTATGGCATGCGCCAGCTTTATTCTACCGGCAATAGTTATTTCAAATCGGTGACCCGATCGTCTTTTCTAGCTTATATGGTATTATTCTAAAGTTTAATGCCTCCACGGCCCAGTTAATACCCATCAATAGGCAACGATTCTCCGTTAATATTCATGTTCCAGAATTGAACAAATATTGCACAAGTCCCGACAGCTCGATATTGAGATACACATTCCTACCGTGAAATTTTCAGTCAGCCGCAACTACTTTGGCAAAGCTGAACGTTGTGTCTCACCACCCAGCTGATGATAAGAGACGCTTCTGTCTGGAATGTATCTTTCCTTCAGCCCTCAGTTGTACCCTGGGCGTCAATTTTCTAAAACTGGCCCGCATCTAGACTCTCCCGATAGACCAGGATACGATAGAGATAAGCACTTGGTATTTCAGCTGCACGGACGTTTTCCTCCGCTGGGAACAATAATGGCGTGCTGAAATTCCTTAGCTCATCCGCTAGCTTACCAGACTATTTGCTTAAACACGCTAAGTTCGGCGATGCAACGCTCAATTGAGAAAGCTTATGCGGCACGGCACGGACTAAGCGGGTGTAGCTGTCGCGTTGTGGCGGCGCGGAGCTGAGACATAGACTTCGTAAGCTGAGGTCTGGACCGGAAGCTATTGGACGCCGTTAAGTTGAGTGAGACTTGCTCAGGCGTTGCCGCTTACTTTTGGCTCAGCTTCGGAATAAGGGTGATGGACTTTGGGATAAAAAGATTGTGAGTCCCCAGATAGCGGCTCTTCATTCGATCTTTACCCACATTCTCATCGAGTCTCTGTGCGACTATTCTGATTTTCATCCAAGATGCCGCATTTTGAAGATGACAGCCCTCCTCTCAGCCCCCATGTGCAGGAGGCTATAATCCCGGGTGAATACACCAAACTCATTCTTTGCTTTGATGGCACGGGCAACACCTTCAGCGGCACCAATGCCGATACCAACGTTGTCAAGATTCTTCGTAAGCTTGATCGCAACAATGACAAGCAGTTCCATTACTATCAGAGTATGTAAAATTTTCCAGTTATCTTTTGTCCAGTCTTCTTCTGGGGTTCCTAACAAGGCCTCCCCCTTCTGCTGGGCGACAGACGGAAGCCTTCCGCACCGTACACTTACCCATGGGGAGGCTCCTTTCGGGGTCATACCTTTATCCTTAAGTGAAGTGTGACTAACAGAAAACAAAGCTGGAATCGGTACCTATGATGTGAACGAAAGCTCCATCCACAAGACGCCACTCGGCGAGCTCAAGAGCAAAGTTTCCAAGACCATTGACCAAGGCTTCGGTACCACTTTCGATGCGCATATAATGGCTGGGTATCGTTTCATCATGCGTTACTATGAGCCCAAAGCGAAGATCTACATCTTTGGCTTTAGCCGCGGCGCTTATACTGCTAAGTATCTGTCCCGCATGGTAAACAAGGTTGGTCTCCTCTGCAAGGGCAATGAGGAGATGGTTCCCTTTGCCTATCGATTGTACGCTCGCGCCCTTCAGTGCGAAAGCGAGGATCGTGTCGCAGCTCAAAACGGCAGCAAAACCTACAAAACGGGTGCTCCTGATGTCACTGATCCTGACACCTTGTTGCACGAGAACGGTCAGCCTAACGACACGCCAAATGGTGTGCCCAGAGACGTGCACGATGATTCAGCTGAAACCTCTGGAGCTGAGTCAGACGAATCATTAGAACATGCCCCCGCTGGTGCGGAGGAGACTACTGAAAGCGATGATGAGGAAGACAAGTCCAACCTCATGGTTGGTGACGCTCCCATCAAGAGAAGGACCAAGACCAAAATCGCCAGAAGGGAAGTCAAGGCCTTCAGTCAAACCTTTTGCCGAAACGAGAACACAGATCCTACGAAGCACAGGAACATCAAGGTCTACTTCCTCGGTATGTGGGACTGTGTCAACTCTGTTGCGGTTGTTGAAAAGAGTGCACCTGCACCCGTGGAGGTGACTGGCACTGCCAGGCATGTTCGTCACGCCGTCGCTGTTGATGAGCGTCGCGTCAAGTTCAAGCCTGCTCTTCTGGCTCAGGACATCAGAACGGTCGTGAGCGACGCCAGGAAGAAGAAGGAGGAGGAGGATAGAATGAAAGACAAGAAGAAGGGCAAAAAGGGCAAGAAGAAGAACAGGGCCCCTATGACAGAGGAGCAGAAGAAACTGGCAGAGCAACAGAGAAAAGAGGAGGAGGAGTACAACAAAGAGGATATTCGGGAAGTCTGGTTCCCTGGTAATCACGGGGACATTGGTGGAGGATGGCCTGCGATGCCGGAACTGAAGTCGCCAGAGAAGATGGGATGGGGCGAGTTTCTTGGGCACGTCTTCAGTACTATGAAGCCCAAGGATGTGACCGGGGGCCTCAACAACAACGACCTGCAAATGAGCGACATGGCCCTCGATTGGATGATTCGCGAGGTTGAGCTTGTTGGCAAGGAGGATCGCCTCGCAGCTGTTCACTGGTGTCATACTCTTGACCGGTTCAAGAAAGCCATGAACGATAAGGCGAAAGTGCAGAAAGATGTGATCGAAGGATTTAAGCACGATACTTTGTCCTTTGGATATGGCTCATCTTTCTTCAAGGTCTTCATGTGGAAATTCATGGGTAAGTTCTCGCATCTGCGAATGCTTATATGTCCCAGCGCGACTAATCTTACAACTATAGAAATGCTCCCTGGAATCCCCCGCTGGGAATTAAATGACGAACCAAAAGAGCCGGAGAACAAAGGCTGGGAATCATGGCGCTGGACTCCCAACTTTGGTAGCTTTCGCGATATTCCACGCGGCGCCATCCTGCACCATTCTCTCATCAAGCGCCTGGCAGCCACAAAAGTGACCTATCTTCCCAAGAACAATCACGGTCGAGGTGCGCCTTGTCTACTAGGTCCTGATGGTAAGGGAGCTGCGGAGATCAAGGCTGCCGCGTTCCAAAACCAGAAGGCTCTTGAAGATTACGAGACTTTGGAAGAGCGGGATTGGGCTGAACGGCATCAAGTTTGGCAACTCAAGGAGTAGGGGAATGTTGTTACGGATAGGTAATTAAAACGTTTGGATCTCAATAATAGTATCTAGTGGTCTTGGTTCGGTGGTGACTCTCAGTTTAATTTAATATCATCTTCATCACGCGGTCGTCCAAACAAAAGAACATTTTGGTACATAATTGGCGTTGTGACATGTTTGAATGTAGTATCGAGAGCCGAAGGCTTTTAGTGCTTACAAGCTTACACGAAGCAAATCCCTGAGCTGACTGCATGAGATATTATTTTATCCCCTTGATGCTTACAAGTCATCCCAATTCCATATCTCCTCTGATGCCAGCTTTGCCTGACCAAGAAAGAAAGAAATAAGCATCGGATAACTCTCAAGTAAATGGAAACTCCGAGACGCGTACTCGTTACAGGCGGCAGCGGCTTCCTCGGTGGACATATAGTACGACAACTCCTCGATGATGCTACCACGACAGTTGCCATCGTCAGCCGCCACCCAGAGATACCTATTGATGTTTCCGACAAATCGCGCATCTCCCTTCACGCAGTCGATCTGACAGCCGAAGACCAAATCAATGAGCTCGTTAAAAACGTTAAACCACACGCAGTCATGCATACTGCATCTCCATCTTACCTCGATACCGCAAGTGCATTAATGAAGACCAATGTCGAGGGAACGAAAGCCCTGTTAAAAGCCTCGATAGATTGCCCTGATACACGGGCTTTCGTCTTTACGTCTTCAAACAGCGCCATCGTGCCGACACAAGAACCAATATCCGAAGATGATGCCCAGCAGGTCGACAAGACCAACGCACCCAATGCATACGGACTGTCAAAAGCTATGGCTGAGAGCCTTGTCACAGCTGCAAACTCAGATCAACTTTCTACAGCAGTTCTGAGAATACCAGGCATCTACGGCGAGTACGACACGAACTTCGTTGCTCAGCTTGTATCGAGTATGCGAAGAAAAGAGCATAAAATGCAAGTCGGCAACGATAGGAAACTCTTCGAGTTTCTCTACGTGAAAAAGGCAGCCGAAGCACATATCCTAGCTTTGCAGGCTCTTCTAGACCCTAAGACTCGTGATCAAGCTGGTGGAGAGACATTCTTCATCTCAGATGGGAAGCCACAATATCTCTTTGAGTTCTCTCGCAGGTTTTACGCCGCTGCTGGTAACCCTGTTGCACCAGAGGAAGTGACAAAAATTCCATTCTCTGTTATGCAGGCGATGGCATCGACAACGGAATGGGTGTACTGGATCTTCACATTGGGAATGGTGCAGCCTAGTCTGCGTAGAATTAGTATTGATCATCTTGATAAAGGTTGGTGCTGGTCTCTTGTCAAGGCGAGAAAGATTCTGGGGTATGAGCCGGTCGTTGACCAAGACGATACTATTAAAAGGACTATGGACTGGGCAATGAAGACGCTCTGAAAACATAGTTTCCTTGGACATAGGCTTTGTTTGGTGGTTTATTTATTAGTCAAATAATTCTTCATTGTAGGAAGAACCTGCTACATATACAGTCTTTACCTCCTGGAAGATACCTCTTAAAATAACATACAGGACCCTATTATCCATCAAACATGTTGCGTTACAAAGAGAAGCCCCTACTGTCTGGGCTCAATCATGCCAGGACTTGCTCGAGTAGCATTATTCCTCAAGTCACCCTTTCCACCATCAATACTACCTTCAGCATGGCTGTGCTGAGCTGTGTCAACATGACCAGCTTCAATCCCGCCACTGTCCACAATAGGAGCGTTGTCGAGGGTCATCTGAGGCGCGACATCATAAATACCATCACCACGCTTCAGTCGATGTGCGGGTATGAGAATGTTGAAGAAGCGAGGTACGATGAAACAGCCCACGATGAAGACGATTACCATGTGCATGAGGACAAAGCTGTAGACATAAGGGGGGTCGTTGCGATGCTTGTTGAGGAATTTGGGGTACGCAAAGGAGAAGACCAGTGCGACAGCAGGGCCGGTGACATATTTGAGGCAGAGAGGCCAGACCCAATGAATCTTCCAGTTCTTGCCGCCACCGGAGATGACAGCGTTCAGATCATGGCGAAGTTGTTGACCCTGTGAGAACATCAGTCAGACACGTGGCTGTATAGAGGAGGATGAGTGGTGGTACATACCGAGTAGAAGGCCGCGTACCAGAAGCGGCTGAGAACAGCATTCTTACCCCAGAATCTGGGAGCAGGAATGGTAGGAGCCTTTCCGATGAAGGCAGAGATAAGAGAACAGGCAATGAAGATACCGAAGCCAGCGCCAGCACCCGCACTAGGACTGACAACATGACCAAGGAGAATTCCAATGAAGAGTGAGAGAACGTAGCCTCCATTGTAGACAAAGTAACTAACAAGACCAATCTGGTCGACGGGATCTCTCCAGCGGTAAAGGGTACAGGCCATGTAAGTCTCTGACCACACGGTGACAAATAGGGCGATATCATTGACCCACATGTCGATAGCGTCAAGGGTGTTGAAACCAAACTCACTGCTGTAGATGAGGGCAGTGATAGCACCTAGGATAATAACAGAGGTAGAGATAACCCATCGAGGGAATCTCTTACCGAGATCGGTGTCACAGAGTAGAGTAACCAGGACCTCTGCCAGCGCGAAGACACATGTAAGTCCAAGAAGAGCCAAAGTGAGGAAGAAAAGGGCAGAGAAGAAGTTTGAACCGGGCATCTGAGCAAGGGCCTCGGGATAGTAGAAGAAGCCAGAGCTGAATGTGGACAAGGGATCGACCTCTCCAGGGTTGATGGCCAGGAAGCCGACCACGCCCATAACAGCGAGAGCAGATGCGATCTCGATAGCTGAGTTGCTCAATGCGATGATGAAGGCATCCTGTACAGCGTTGGCGTATTTGTTGTTGTACGAGGCATAAGACGTAAAGTATCCGAAACCAACACCGATAGAAAAGAACATCTGGCCAAAGGCATCTTGCCATACGCGAGGGCCTTGCAGAGACTCGCTTCGCCACATACCGACGTATAGTTTAAACCCATCGGAGGCATTGGGGAGAGATAGAGACCGGATAGCGAGGACGGCAATGAGCACAAGAGGCAAGGCCATTGTAACGTAGATAACTCGACCTTGAAGACCGACTCCCTTAAAGGTACACATCCAGACGATAAACCAGATCATCATGCACCAGCCAAAGGTCTCGCCGACGATACCCCTACCAGGGTAAGACTTCATGCCGCCGTCTTCTCCACCAACAGGGTCGACATTGCGAACAACGTTATTGAAGAAGAAGTCCACAGTGTCTTCACCAGCCCAAGGCAGAGGACTCTGGAATGACATGCGGAAATACGTCATAGCGAAAGCCAAGATGGGTACGTAGTATCCGACGACACTAAAGCCATTGAAAACCATGGAGAAACCAATACCCTTCGCCCGGTGGTTGACATTGTTCCAAGCAATAACACAGCCACCGCGATATGCTTGGCCGAGTGTAATTTCGAGAATGAGGATGGGGATGCCAACGAGAAAGAAAGCGAAGATGTAGGGAATGAAGAACTGAAGGCCGTAATTGTTGAACACGACCGAGGGGAAACGGAGAAGATTTCCGAGACCGACGGCACCGCCCATGGCGCAAAGGACGAATTGAGATCGTGAGTTGAAGTTATCACGGCCATCATCGTCTTTCTTGGAGTCTGGTGCTAGAAGCAGCCAGACACGCTTTGCCAGACTAGGCTTTTGGCCCTCAGCGGCTCTCGCCATATTGAGAACAGTAAAAGCAAGAAGTTGAAGGGAAGTAAAGAGTAGTCTCGATGCACGAGAATGGAGTGTAAGTGAAAACGTGAGATCTCTTCTCCACAGAGGAGAAACGGTGGAGCAGATCGCCTCCTTGATATATACCACAAATTTAAGCCTACTTTCTAACTAGATAACGAATGCGACCTTGAAAGGGAGGCGAAGTAGTAGACAAGCTGATAAAAAGGAAGCCAAGAAAGTAGCCAAGCAAGCGGCCAAGATGGCACAGTCAGACCAATAGACCCCAATCTTGGCGGTTAAGAACCACTTAATAGTTATGCCAAGTAATTCATACAGCGCAATGTTCTATCTCGTGATTAAGATGCCAAGATACGAGATAGGAAGGTAATATGATAACCTTTCGCAGTCCCATAGTGTATAAAGTGATAGACTGGTTGGCATTTGAGCCGCCAAGGGAATGCCAATGCTGTTTATCTGGGGTAGCGCTTATTTTATATGAGACCTCCCGTTTTCAGCAGGTATGCGTAGCCTTGGCTCTTGGTAGGAAGTAGGAAGGCACTATTGTTAAGTAACATCTTGGATTCCTTTGCTCCGGAGGCCGTTGTTATCCGATGCTATCAACTTTCTGTTGGTTAGTCTTGGTGTTGTGAGCCAAGATGCTCGGCTGAGTCAGTTACTGGACTGGCCTTTGCTTGGCTTGATAACTCTAACCAAGGCTGTGGAGATGCTAGTCATCATTGGGCTTAGTAGGGAGATTGTAATTGATTGACAGATTACGATTTATGATGACAGGTTGAATGGATGAATTGAGGAGTTGCCAGATTTGTTTGCATACGGCGCATAGCCGCCACTGCCGCGCGAACTAAATATCGCTACGCGACGTGACGGCGGATGGTCAAAGCCGGAGATGAGCCTCACCGCAAGGTTATAGCTGTGTACTAAGCCAATTGAGGAAGTAGGAATGAACCTTTGTCACGAATATCACGTTTGCATGTGGCTGCAGCTTGGCATGCTGAGACTTGAGACAACGACAGATAGCCAATGTAACCCGTCAATTTGATTCTCAGTTTACATTGAATCACTGAGAAATATAATAAATATGTGCTCGTGCAGATTGTCTTCTGTTAAAATTGATGTTTGTCAAAATAAGCATCAGCCGACGACAGGGCTCCAGTTCACATTCTCCCCGGACTAGATCCACCTCCACATTTCACATACCAGGTTCATCTGGAGTACAATTTCTAGCGGGGAATTTGATGCAAGATGAGACAAGAACAGCTAATCCTGGGTCTATTTTGCCTAATAAAATCGTACGCTTTCAACGCGTGGCTATACCTGATATTTAGTATACGTACTGGAAGTACTTGTTCTCGAGATCCGTCTTATCGAGCAATCCCATCTCCCAACCCCTCCTCTGATTATCAACATCCTCGACATGGAACTCTCGTCTGGATCTATTCCTGAACCAAAGCAAGGCCCAGAGTGCAATAAGACTGGCCACCTGGATGGCAATACACGTGAACATCATGCCCACACCAAGCTCGTATTGTGGCTCCTGATTAGACTTGAAGAAGAACGGACCGACAAAGTTACCGAGGCAATATCCAATTAGCAGTATAGCGTTGGTTGTGATCTTCTTGGTGTGTCCGGCGGTGTTAGCCATTGAGACGGCCATGCTGAGTGTCCATGTTGCTGTGTAAGAGAAGGATATCCAGAGACATGCTAGACGGCCGTAAGCGTCGCTGTGAGGGATGAAGTGAAGACCGAGGACGCCTGCTAGGAAAGGTACCAAGGCGAGGAGCATGATGGGGATTCGAGAATTCCTGATGGTGGATGCTCCCCAACTGCGATTATTAGTAATGAAGCTTACCAATAGCTGATCGAGGATGCTTACCATGCTAGCACGCATGCAACCATTTGAACTGCCCCGGAAGGCATCTGGTAGAGTGTTGTGGTAAGTGTGCTGAATCCTGCACCTTTGATGATAAGTCCTTGGAACTATCATAACTTCATTAGTCGAGCGAAATACTTTAAACGTGGAACGCCTACCGCGGATAGACCACCATTCGGTGAGTTGCTTGTAAGAGCAAACAAAAACAACAACCAGGTCTTGGGATCAAGCATAGCCTCCCAGAACTGTGGCATCTTGAAATGCTTATTTTCGATACCTGTACCATTCCCCTTCACCCTCGCTACAACACGCGCTCTCTCATCAGGCGTAAGAAACTTGGCTCGCATCGGCGCACCTGGGAGACAAAACAAAAGGATGACACCCCAAGCAACAGTGATAGAGCCCCAAATGATAAAAAGTACTCTCCATGATGACAAAGAGGATTGAATGTGGCCAATGCCGAAACTGGCGATTCCGGCGATGATATACCCAACGCCTGCTGATCCAATCCAGATTCCCATTCGGAGAGGCTGCTCGCTTCGCATGTAGTACATGCTGAACAAGAGCATTGTTCCGGGGTTGATAGCAGCTTCTAAAGCTCCGAGGAGAGTTCGGACTGCTACCAGTGCGGGAAACGATTGGACTGCCCCGTGAGCCATAAGTACAGCACCCCAGCCAATAACCTAGATATCCTTAGTAAATACACACCCGCAATCGAAAAGGGACCTACCGTTCCAGACATGAAATAATTGATGGGGAACCTCTGCAGGAACATGCTAGTTGGAAACTCCCACACAAGATAACCAAGATAGAAAATGGCTCCCGTCCAAGAGAACTCATTGCCCTTGAGGTTCAAATCCTCTCTTAGTCCAAAGACAGCAGCGTAGCTAATCGTGTTCTTATCGATAGATTGCAGAGCATATGTAAAACAGAGAAGAGGCATGAGTCTCAAGTCTAGTTTCCATCGTAAAGCGCGCGCGAGTTCGGGATTTGTTTCAATCTCATCTGCATCGCGACAAAGAGTGAGGGCTTCGGCGGTGGATATATCGTTGATAGTACCATCTTGGATAGATTGGGTGTGCTTGAGGTCTTCTGGGTACTTTTCAGTCGCCATCTTGTCGACTGCTTTTAGAGGTAGACGAAAAGGGCCGGAGAGAAGACAACGCGGGACTACATTTGGTATGCGCTTTATATAATTGTCGATCTTCGGTATATCGGACTGTTGATCACTCGACGTTGCATCGTATCACCGGTGGGAAAGTTGCCCCTCACTAGGAAAGCTTATCATGATCCGACGGATATCTTCACCTTTAATGAATAAGATTGTCATGGTTCATATCAATTGAGGGTCTCGATGTAACTATATAAGAAGATAGTCGTATCTCATTACGTGCTTCGCCTATATCTCTCACCTACAGCTTTGACTAAATCACTATCCATTTGACCTTTCTCTGTCATAAAAGAATGTACTAGTCGCGTTGATCAGACGAGCACTCATATAATACTTTATTGCAATACTCAATCTCGGGAACTTTTGCAGCCTTTTGGGATCATCTCTATTAATATCCCCACTTGATAAGTACACTTATCGTCATAATAGGATGGGTTTCCCAGATTCTAGACTATTGATAAACGCGGGGTAATTACTTGATATCCACCATCTATCTTCCCTATCAGTTCATTTATCCCGCGGCAAACTGAGTTGACCGCGGGTAACTACAAGACGGTCTACAGAAGATCTTCCGAAAGAGGAGATAAAACAGGTTGCGATGCTAAAGTCCCACGATAAGAACATTAACGTGAATGGTAGTGCAACTTCACAACATCTGCAACATGGCCTCCACTCACCCATACCAGGCTCTTGACATTGACGAGAGGGTCAAAAGAGTACTCGCCAAGACGCCTCTTATAGACGGCCATAATGACTTACCTCAACAACCAAGAGCATGCTTCCACGGTAAAATACATAATAATGAGAAGTTCGATCTGAACAAGGGCTTTGAGCGTGGAATGACAGATATTCCCCGTCTCAAACAAGGTAATCGTGTTCTGTCCAATTTATCATCATTTCTTAACATCAAAAGGTGCCGTTGGTGGCCAATTTTGGTCTGTCTGCGTTCCATGTCTCCGATCGGCTGAGGATTTCACAACACCTGAATACTCCGATATGGCACGTGACGCTATTGAACAAATTGACTTGACCTTAAGATTGGTAGAATCTTATCCTGAGACTTTTCAGTTGGTTAGCGGCCCTTCAGAAGCGAAGGACGTATACGCCAGTGGTCGGATTGCATGCTCTATTGGAATCGAGGGTTTACACATGGCTGGGAATAGTATCGGCATTATAAGAGCCTTTTATAGGCTTGGTGTTAGATATGTAAGTTCTAATCTCACATATGCAGTGGAATAAGGCTGATCTCTCCAGTGCACTATTACGCATGTTTGCAACAACGCCTTCGCCGATAGTTCAACATCCAAAGTTGGTCCTGTCCATGGAGGGTTATCGGACCTTGGAAGAGCAGCAGTACAAGAAATGAACAGACTAGGTATGCTCCAACCATATATCTTATGAACCCAAACTAACATCTCAGGCATGATCGTCGACATCTCCCACGTATCGGAAGATTGCGCCAATCAAGTCCTGTCGCTCTCTCGCGCCCCCATAATGTTCTCACACTCCAACGCAAAAGGCGTCTTCGACTGTCCCCGTAACGTCTCCGACTACATACTAGACCGGGTCCCCTCCAACGGCGGCATCGTAATGATAACATTTGTCCCAGAACACTGCACAACACGCCGTCGGAACGCAAAGATGGAAATGGTCATCGACCACCTATTCTACATAGCGAATCGCATAGGCTGGGATCATGTCGGTCTTGGGTCCGATTTTGACGGTATAGCAAGCGTGATTCCTGGTCTGGAAGATGTCAAGTGCTATCCGCATCTTCTCAAAGCAATTCTGGATAGGGGAGCTACGGAGGAGCAATTGGCCAAGGTTATTGGCGAGAATATCCTGCGGGTGTGGGAAGGTGTTGAGAAGGTTAGGGATGAGATGAAGAAGGAGGGTGTTCTTCCTGTGGAAGATGTCTTTAAAGGTCGGAAGTGGTGGCGGTACGATGGGTTTTATCAGATGGAGGACCCGGATCCCGAGGATAAGCTGGGTCTTGATTGGTACGGAAAGCCACCACCGGATGAGGGCCTTTATCTCGAAGACTAGATATTATGGATATCGGAAGACATGATAAGACTAATAAATAAATCATTCTTGTTGTGCGATACATTGTGCAACTGGGGTGGGAGACAACAAGCTTCAATAGCTATAAGGCGACGGGTACGTCGTGTTTACTGAGAGAGCTGAGTTATTTTATCAGGATTTCGAACCACAGATGCAAGGTATCTATACAATACATGCCGAATCCTCCAGCCCTAACAAATCATATCTCATCTGACCGTTAGCTCTACCAATTCCCGTTGACACCTGATCCCCATCCCATCGACCCCCAATGCATCTGATTCAGATTCATAGCCAAGGGGGATTGGTTTGGGACAAAGGGACCCGAGGTATCTCCACCAAATCCCGGCTGTCCTCCCATATTGAAGAACACACCAGCATCACCAAAGCCCATGCCCATCTGCATAGGCATATCATCCATATCCATCACCGTAGGACCTTGAGATTGCTCCCCGGTGGATTCCTTGGACTCTAGTGACATCTCTGACACCTTCTCATTGATAAAATCAATAAGCTCAGGCGTAGTCGTTTGCCTGCCAGCCTTCTCATAGGCCGCTTTGACAGTATCCCACGCATACAATACGATATTCGTAAAAGGTGTAAAGTTGGGACGAAGCCTGTCTAAGTCATGCAAAGCTCTGGCCGCGTAGCTATCGTGCATGACTTTCCAGGCCCTGTCTTTCTCGTCGCAAAAAGGTTGACTTTTCAAGTGCTGAATGACGCGGATGTAAGCTGGGAAAGGGAAATGAAGGTGAAGGAACCAGCGGAAGTTCTTCGTTAGTGGCGAAGTTGATAACTTTGTGTCACATTCGAGCCAGTGCAGGGCACATTGAACGGCAGCTTCTTGATGTGCTGGCGTATGTTCGGCGGTGGGCTCGAGGTAGGTAAGGTAGTCGTTCATCAGACGGCAGTTCATAATATTGGATCGTGCAGTCCACATGGTCATGAAATGAACACGGTTGTCAGGATCGCAATGCCGAAGGTACTTTTCTTCGATCATCTTCTCCAAAGCCACATCGCCTCCCGGTGGGAGCTTCTTGGCTAAGGGCTTCATGGCTGGATTTGTAAAAGCGAGGTAGAAAGCGCTGTTGCGGTAATATTCGCCGACTTCGCCTCTTACAACCGCGAAGATGGCCTCTGTCGCTTGGTCCTGAGGCTTTGGTGGGGTTTTTGTCTCCTCACGAAGCTCCGAGTCGCTGACATTTGAGGGCAATGCGCAATCCCAGCTTGGAACGAGGGTCGTAGGTTTGTGATCTCCTAATGCGCTAACTCGTGAGTCGAACAGTGCAATGGCCCACCAGAGTCTTCTTCGCAGTTCTCCTTCGAGGATGCTGCATCTCGCATTCCTGGCTTCGCTCTGTATGCCCATACGCTCTGCAATACGAACGACTACAGCTAACATGGCAGATATGGATTTTGGATGGCTGGCCGATCGGATGGAGACCTGGAGGTGTTCAGTAAAGATAGGTTTATAAGGGACATAATCCTCACCAAGTATAGAAATAATGCAGTCAAACAATCCCGACTACCTGTTCGTAAGAAATTGCAGTTCAATAACGCCTGCTGACATCCAAAGTGGTATCGTGTCGAAAGATCCTGTTTCAACTGTTTGAACATAGTCTCGCATTCATCTTCTGATAAGCTGCAGACAGCCATGGAGTAGATGCTAAACATCAAAGCTTCGAGATTAGGCGTGGTATTCCTTAGGTCGGAAACAGCTTCGACAATGGAAGCCTGCAAAGTTGTAGTATGTGTGATCTTTAGAAGTGGATTGACGTTATCGAGGTATATCTGCCACAGTCTGAAGAGGTGGGCTGGCTCTGGGTGGAGAGTATGTAGCTCAACTGCTGATTGACGTGAACCGAATAGCATATGCTCGTCACTGATGGACACTTGATCTTGGGCATTGTTGAAGACATTTTCGTAAAAGGAATCATTGGGATCTCGGTACTAGGGGATGCTAGTCAGCTCTGTCATACTTCGGGGTGTTGAAGGTACTGTACACCCTGTCGCATTGCGTGCCAAATGCTTCTATATCATGGTCAGAAACTGTGTCTTATGACTGTCCAATCATAGCTTACTTGGCTTCGGTTATACCCTCAGTCCTAGCTTGAGAACTCTCTCCCTCTTTCTGCTCATTATCCGAATAATAGTCATTGGGCAAACTCTTTGCCGTGGTGCTGTCGTCATCGTGAAGGGGATCAAACTTGACATTATTCTGCTTCATCAAAGCCTCGTATCTTCTCAACCGATCTAATAATTCCCGTTCCGGGAAGCGCCGCCTCCGTGGTCTCGGCTGTGTTGCTGGTACACATTGTGTACCATGCTTGACACAACTCGAACAGGGAAAAGTGCGGTCACACTTGACTTTGCGTTGTTGGCACAGAACGCATGCCAATACTCGACTCGGCTTAGGCTTGGGCTTCGCAGTCTCTTGCGGAGATGAGGACATGGTGTGACGGCTCGGTGATTTTGCGGAGATGAGGACATGGTGTGACGGCTCGGTGATTTTGCAGCCCCGAAAGACGCTTGAAGTATGAATGATTTCTGGTCGCTATATAGGGAAGGATTTGGTGGTACGTAAACTGTTGGGCCGACATATCGAGATTATTCGCTTGCAGCTGACATGTCGGGCTTTTCTATCTCCCGAGAATTCTCCACTTTTCGGTATTCTCGCTCTCGCGATACGATCGGACTTTACAAATGTCCATCTCCGACTATCAATCTTCACAAAGCAATAATCCTTATTGTCATCTGAATTCACATCTCGATATTTAGAGGTAGTGCCAGGGAGCTATTCGAATCCACTAAAGACGACGTACCGAGTCGTGCCATCCGATACCCAATTGTGTAATTTTGAATTGTTCCCGACCATAACTAGACGAGATCAATCACAAGACACCTAGTGACTTGTCCTATCGATTGAGTTCAATAGGTAAACGGTACCATGAAAGTTTGTGACAGAAGAGAATTGGAAAATGCTGAAGAAAGAATATTTGTTGATGAACGTAAGACCGACGTTTACCAGCGTCATACCTCCTCTGACGTCAGGACTTTGTTCCACCTCACATATTCCCCACGAAACCAAGAATACCAACCAACCTTTCTATATCAACCACTTTCTTCATAAACACCTTGATGGTTAAACCTATCGCTTTACCGTTCTGAACCGATACGCTGCCTCTAATTCGTCAACGGATCTCGTGCTAAGACACTATCACCATGCCTAGCTACACTGGAAAGTGCGTCTGCGGGAACGTCAAGTATAGCGTGTCGCTAGACTCACCTGATGATGCACGAACTTCATTGTGTCACTGCGGAAGCTGCCGAAGAGCGTTCGGTACCAACTTTGGTCTGACAACAAAGGTGAGCAAATCAACATCCGTCGATGCACGCGGTACTAATGGGTGATCAGGTTGCCCTGGATGGATTTAGTTACGACGAGGGAAAGCCCAAGACTTTCAAGCAGGAAAATGGCGTTGTTCGAGAATTCTGTGATAACTGCGGTGCTTTTATTTGCGAATACGGTGTATGTTCCGTTGCTGCGTAATACATGCCAATATCAATGTGCTGACGACTTTCCAGGAACAAGCTGCAGACAAGTTTCGATACATCATGTGGGGGACATTCGATGACCCCGACAAGTTCCCTCCCAAGGGAGAGTTCTTTTGCAAATATCGTGCTGGGTGGATGCCAGAGGTACCAGGCAAGTCATTTACAACTACCTTTTTGAATATTTGCTAACAGCCGTAGACCTCTTTCACAAGAATGAAATTAAGGAGTGATTCGACTGTGTCGGCAAGACTGCAATGTAGACTCTGGATAGGATGTAGTCGTACGAAGTCTAGAGGAGCTTGCAGGACCAGTCGGGCCAGTGATGCTTTCTAAGAGTGACCGAGCCATCTTACTAGGATCATGCGATAAGCTTATGCAGATAAAGAATATAGTCAAAGTTGAAAGGCGCAGATTCTGACAGTTCTACAGGACAGATCTCATTTATAGCCTTTAGTTAATTGCAGGCTTGTTTCATTAGACTGGTATGATTATACAAGAGGACAATAGTAAAAGAACCAAAGTGGAACAGAATCTTGATCTTCATATTGAGAAGGTTAGCTTCATAATGTTTCCAGACAATAAGAACCCGCTGCATCTATTTGTACGGTTGATGATGTTTTTGACTGTGATTGTGGGGTGGTTTAATGCAAATAGATGACGGGACCCGATACCAAGGATCCTTACGCTTCCAATATAACAACGTCTTATCGAACGACTGCAATGGAAGAATATGAAATCTGTGACTATGAGGAGTGATGATTGCACATAAGGCGATACTATAGGCCGACGTGAGATGGCTCAAGCATTGCTTATACACCGGCCAGGAAGGAGGTTATTCGTTATTGATGGTAACTAATTTCCTGGCCTGTGGTGAAGAGTATGGAATATGATTGGCTATGGTAGGTCTGTTGCGTAGAAAGAAGTCTATGGCCTAGTGTCTGGGGAGAATACTCAAGTTCCAAGAAACACGATCCCAGTATTTGCAAAACGTGATCTATTAGTCTCTGTTCCTAGTGGCTCCAGGTTTGACTGTGGAATAATGGTTACACGCTCACGCTGAAAACCAACATTCATCGCTGTGGGTAACTAGGTGCATAATAGCCATAGTTTCCACCTATGAATTCATTGTTAGAATGTTCAGGTCATTGGGTACAGTACATGTGAAGCAACGAACACCCGTGGTATCATGTCCCAATTCGTCATCTACATCCGTGTAAGTTAGCTATAATGAGGGAACAAATGATAGAGAAGTCTTACGTTTCTTGTAATGTTCCATGGCATAATGTCCATATCCGCCACATAGTGTTCCAAAATTAGTAATCAAAAAGGGAACAAGGTGACAAAAGCTGACATTCATAGCAATGCGGTTCATTAGCATAATGCCCATGTTCGCCACCCGAAGGTTCAAGGTCAATTAATGCCGCTTTACTTAAGTTGGTTGAAGATACGAATACCCATAATACAAAAGCCGCCGAGTAGGAAGCGTTGGAAGCTCATTCTTCAGATCTTTCTGAAATTTTCTTCATCTCTTCTCAAAGACGCCTGAATCCTTTTTTAGTTCCCTCCCCATAGATCATGACCACGTGTACGTCGAGAATTCTGAGCAACGAATATGCTTTGTCCTCAGGGCGCATAGTGTTGCGTCCTTCGGTCCAAGACAGCCATTAGTCAACGCCGAAACTAGAGAGAAGATCGCCCAGGAGGGCACCAAAAGGCAGCTTAGTTGCTTCACAAATATGTCTCTCTAAAGACCTTTTCGTTCCTGGCCGTATCCCCTCTTGAAAATAGAATTCGACGACTGTTGGGGCGAGAGGCTCTTGGAGCGCCCAGCCATGGGTAAACCAGCGGCTTTTCCGAAAAACTCGCATCGATCACTCTCGCTCGTAAAGATTGTCTGTGATGCTATCCGGCCCTGAGACATCAGAAAGATAGACATGGCATTTGACTGCATTCTCGTATCATCTGAACATCCTGTTCATAGTCTTTTGCAGCTCGGTGCTGTTTGACTTGTCAATGCAACATGTGTCGATCCAGAAGTATCGCAAATCATCTCGTGAAGCCTGTCTTGCACAGAACCGGAGTTTCTGGTATCCAATTTAGTCTTGCCCTTGCTTTCCATGAGATCCTTATAAGTTACTTCGTCATCGCCCTATTTATGGGAAAGTATTGCATATCGTGGAACAGCATCGCCAAAATAGTGCTCGGTCAGGTGGATATCATCGCTGTTATTCTGTTCCAGTAGGCGCATAGATGATTAGATATGACAGTCTTGTCAATCAAAATATTCCATTTTTGGCGTTTGAGGTTTTGTCACAGAGTCGTTGGTAAGTGAATACAGCAGTTGTATTCGACAACTATGATGGCCTTAGGCCACAATGTTACTGTCTGAATTGATTACTTTGCCCCGCCATGACTTGCATGCACTATCATGATTCCCACTCAAGGTCTTCCGAATACGAATCGCTGATCTCGATGTCGGTGCATTTTGCTGGTTCGACTTGCAGAAGGCAGCTGAAACGTTGATTGTGTGTGGGCTGGTACTAGAGGTAACAGTCATAATGCGAGATACAACTGAGGTGACTTTGACTCTGATCTTTCATCCATTTACCCCATGAAGATCAGGAGACGATCATGGTACAAGGTTGAAGAACGTGAGGAAATGTATGCAAGTGATATAACGTAGCGTTGTTGCTACTGCTTCCAAGGCAAACACGGTAGGACTACACTTCGTACACCACGTTGTGGTTGAAAATGGAAAAAGCCTTGGTGGATGGTCATGGAACTGCTTGGTTAGATTACATTTGTTTGCGATTGATCAGATGAGAAGTGGGGTAACGCCAAGTGGATCTATGTCTTCTTTCTTTGTGTCAGCCAAAGGGCAGGATTGAAGCGTTGGGAGCAGAATATCCATCAGGTTGCAGTGGAAGCCTTGGTATGGGTTGTTGGAGGGGCCGAATCGAGCTGGGATTATAAGGTCATTGTGCTAGGCAGAATCTTGCAACTGCCAAACATATGGCGTTCCTATGTGAAAGAAATTGTAATTTCGAGTTTTTTTCCTGCCGCTCCTGCTTCGAATCTGCATGTGTACTGTATACACAGTGAAAGTGCCGATAAGCACGCACGCGGGACGGGACGTGGCATACGTGTCATGCCGTACGACATGGAACTATCGTCCAGTACACATCACAACATTATCTGATTATGTAATTCCTCCAAAGCATCGCACAGACCTAGATCTCGCCCTCAGCTGCGAAGCAGAACAGGTATGGATCGATAATTAACACCATGCCTATGAGCTAAGGTTATGCATTGCTTGAAAAACGCACTACAAGCGCCTGATATGAATATTGAACTGTATGCAATCTGCCGAATCATAAAATAAATAAAGGAGCTTGCTTTTCGTCTTGTTGGTCATCTTGTATAAGTGTCTTTGGCCATCTAGCCAAGAGGCACTCCCAGCAAATTTTGCATCCGTCTTCAAGCACGATTGTCTTGTATCCTTGTTGGGCATTGAGCACTGCAGAGGAAAGCCGTCCGAGCCAATTCCCATGCGAACGCACAACACAAGGATTTTGTGGCCGATCGAAAAACTCATACCACGAGTCAATCGAGGTCAGGCGCGACCTCGGCTTGTCGTAAGGCTTTTTATGGCGACAATTAGTTTCGTCGACAGTAACCCGTTCCAGCCACGGCTGGTCAAGGGCCTTCAGTACATCCAGATCTGCTATCCATTCTTCGCTGTCAAAAATAGAGACTAGCGTCTCGATGAAGTTCGCCTCGACACCCTGATACCCGTGAGATGATTTGACGGGTAGCTGATACCGTGTGAAGGAAAGATGAAGTGTTGTCTTTTGAAATGCATCATCTGGGCGTCCGTCGAAGTCGGCATGGTTGATCATTCTCCATTGAGATTCGTCAACTCGCATTACTTTTGGCAATATTGGGGGTATCATTAGACTAATTCCTGGTCGTCCAATATTTCCGACAATATGTTTCACTTCGCTTGAGCCAGGAGAATCAAACGGATCGCATATCAGAGGCATCGCCACGTATATAGAATTTCCGGTTGAAATTGCCATCACTTGCTCCAAGTTGTTAGGGTCAATGTTAACGCTTCTGTTTTCGAACATGGCGATGCAAGAAAACACTTGAGGCCGCGTCAATTCGTAGGTTATAAGTTGGTGACGGATGGTTCCTGAGTCCTCAGAGCTGGATTCGGTCGTAACAGTCCAATTGTCCGGGCTCAGGCACGGCTTGATGGAAAGCAGCCTCGGATCTAATGTGGTCCCGTATATCAGTGATCCCTTCGTGTGCGCTTCTTCATCCAACCTCAGTGTTGGGTCTTCGATCTGTGGACCGGACAGTTGTTTATCCTGATCTGACGGCATCCAGAGCGCGCCTTTAAGGGGTGCAGAGAAGACATCAGTACTGATGCTTGCGCCAGGCGTCAATTTGTATACGTCAGCTGCAGCAGCGATTGCTCTCAGGCAATGCAGGTATTGGGGTACTTTGGGAAGTTGAAATTGTCCCGAATGATCTAGCAGGTCCACCAGCTTCCCCACGTGAATCCAATCTTCATTGAGAACTTTGAGAATCGCTTCCATATCAAGCATTTCTGACCCACTAGCATCAAATTCCGATCGCTCGAATATCGCGGCCTTTGCAGGATCTCCCATAATGAATTTGTATGGCTGTCCATTCAGAAGGGTTGTTGTTGATAAGAAGGACAAGCCGGTGGATGATGACCAATTGAATAAGTGAGGGCTCAAAGTTAAAATCGTCTCTTTGTCAAGACTCCGATGTTCCTCTCCCAAGGAGCATCCAGGAATACTAGCTGCATCTCTAGAACTCCACCTGATGTGCCCAGAGAGGCATTCTTGGGGTTGAAGCTTTCTCTTCTTAGGATTGTACCCCCGCTTTAATGCTGTTGCATATTCCCATACGCTCTCGTCACCAGACACGTCTCGCTGAAATGCAGACTCATTACGGAAGTGACTGTCTTCCGTTGATGCGTCCTTTGGACGAGCATATCGAATTACAAGCGATTCAGGGTGGACGTGAGTGAGTCTCTTCGCCGCCTGCCTCAGTATATAGACTCTTTCTTCTTGGCTCCTTGCAAGTTTCATCAACGTATTAACATCAGCCAATCCAAACATTGGCTGCCAGGTGTCGTTACCTTCTGACACAAAGGATTTGTAACGCCTGTGACCACGCATGATCAAACTGTGGATCATTTGCTTTCCAATGCCTTCGGAAGTCAAATATGCCTCAGCAGCCTCAGCGAGTAGTTTTGTCCACGATCTGCCTCTCCGCTTGTGGTAGCCTCCATTTCTAATCAAGTGATCGTTGAGCGCAACAACAAACTCGGCCGCTTGAGCGACACTGTCGCCATAGGTGCCCCAGTTCGCAATGACGGAGCCAAACACGACATAAGCGAATTCGGAGACGGAGAGACGGGATCTGTTTTCGCCGATCGTTCTTGTCGTTAGTACTGGATCGCCATAGTATTTGAGGTACGCAAGAGGTAGCGACCAGCAAGCAAGATTGTTGGTGCCCGGCGTATAGCTTGATTGACCTAAAGTAACCTTTCCTCCTGTCGGCAGCAGGTGATCGTGTTGAATGACAGGGTCGGACCCAGCTCCCAACACAAACATGTCAGGATACAGGTGCCAAGACGCAAGAGCAAGTATGATTGATGCATCTCGTATGCTTTGAGCCACCCCGCTAACGACGGCCTCCATCGTCTTTAGAGCTGTAACCCATGCCTCCATGATACTAGTGTACGTATCAGAGCCATGTTTGAGAGGAGTCACATCACGATCAATAAGTAAAAGCAGCTGCTTTTGTTGGAGTGACCTCGAACTATCTGCCACTTCGAGCCAGGCTCGAGCGCTAGCGTCCCAGCTAGATATTTGCGAACGCGTGATTTCAATCTGTGCAGCCAAAGTCGCGGCCGGATACAACGGATCGGACGGTTCAATCTCCAACAGTAACCGCTTCCTTACCTGAATGATCTCGTCCCAGATAGCTTCCGCTTCTGAGGCAGACCATATTCTTGCCAGCATACACGCGAGGAGGTGAGCCGAGATGGCACCTGAGCCTGAAGTTGCAGCAGCCCAAATGCTTGTCGCGTCGGGCCCAAGACACTCCGTGAAGATGCTTTGTTTAGCGGAGCTCGCACTGCTATCTTTTGATACCTCTCGTACAATCTCAGACGCTCTCTTCCCGTAAACCCTCACCAGATTGGGGGTAGATGGGAGAACATTTGAGAAGAGAGCGCCAAGCTTCCGGGCGAAAACGTGTTCATTGCCACCTTCCGCTGCATCAAGACGACGTTTCGACAAGCATTTACCCACATCCTGATACTCAGCTGGTGCTTCAACCTTGTACAAAGAAAAGTCAAAGTTGAGATTGGCGAGCGTCAGTGTAGTTTCTTGCGTAGCCCCAACAAGGGAAGCATGAATTTTTCCAATTGACGACATCCTAGCTTTGGGTCAACCAAGGCGCAATCTGAGCGTCGGAAATCAAGAGTATGTTAAGAATAATAAAAGGGACCGCACGTCAAAGGAATAGAATGTAAGAGGCAAGAGGCGTGGGAAACGAAGGATGAGAGGAGAAAGATATATCCCTCCGCAATCTGCTTTGAGGGGCTGAGCAAGGCTTTCACTAAGGCCCTGGTCCAACCGATACGAACGCCACATTCGACCTGGCACAAAGATGCTTACCTGGCGCATGTCTGCTTACGTGTCTGGCTATGTGTGGCCTATCGTAATTGAACTACCTAGTCTTAGCCTTTTGATAGGTTAATGAATGAATAGGTAGCTAGAATGGTTGATCATCAAGTATATTACATCGAATTTGAGTGAGATTAGATAATTAGAATATTTATTTAAGGGTCGACTGTCGGCCTAGTCGGGTTGAATTGGTTGAGGGATGGAGGAAGAACCATCTGCTTGGAAACCCAACTTTTACAAGATGGCTTTAGTTCCTGACTCGGTAGGTCTAAAGCCAACTTCATAGTCACTGTGAGAATCTACAGCAAGAGAAGGCTCCGTTGATAGACTAGTCAACCGCCGTTCGATCCTATTGAGCTGCCAGGGCGACAAGTATTCCAAAGACCGGGCCTCCTAATAAATCCAAAATGCCATAGAAGACCGCTTCTTCAGCAGGATATATAACGTTACCACCCTCGCTCAATCCCCATGCAACACCGTAACCTACCCAAACGACCATCATCAATGTGCTGCATTGGGCATACCGACGTCTCATCTCGGGTCCTTTGGCCGCTGCGGCCTTGGCGCCAGTGAAGGCGACCTGATAGCCTATGCCACCACATGCAATAGCTCCGTAAAAGCTGTATAAGGTCAGCGACATCAACATGGCAATATTTCCATGCACTCACTAATAAGCCCATTTATAACTGCTTGGAATTACTGCTCCGCCGATCCCAGTAGCAATGACGACGAGATCTAGAAATACTTCCAGCAGTATGACTTCAATTGATGCCGACACCAGGAGGAATAACTCAGTCATTAGAAGTGGAGTTGCGATGAACCTGGATTATGTAAGAAGAGATAAATCCCAACATGTCGAAGATACCTCACCATGAAAGATAACGAACCCAGAATATTTGGCGAGTGGGATGTTGTCCTAAAAGTGTTGCTGCAGGCTCGCGAACGAATTCCACGTTGACGGCAATCCAACCAATGTCAGCGGCCATAGCGAAATAACACATCGACATAGCGTAGCAGCTCAAGGCTGTCAGGAAACAGACAGTCGACAAGAGTTTCTTCGGTGTTGATACAGCTGTGACGGCGAACGCAATTGCAAACAGCGCGGTAGTTGCTGTGAGGGACCAGCACCTGTAAATTTGTCAGTAAGTGGCGCTGAAGTTATCACCGCCTTTTTGATTTTACTCGCCATGCTTTACCCCAGTCCGATATTGTGATATTTGCTCGATTCATGTTTAAATGTGACAGTAGTGTTATTACGCTTGACAGAATACAGAGTAAAATGTTGCGAATATCGTATCAACCGATGTTACAGCTGTCTGTGCAAAAAGTACCTTGTGAAGGGGATGTAGAGTTGAAGGGTCGAAGTAGCAAAACGAGCTGCACTTAATCAGTAGTCATACATTCCCTTGCCTTAATAACGCCTTGGCTGTACTTGGGCCTCCTCGGCCATTGTGACAGACATCCGGTACGGCAACCACTGTTTCAGAGATGCCACCGGCGTCCCAATCGTCAAGAATTGTGATTTTAGTTGTCTATACCACTAGGATCAAGCTATGACTTGATTTCGAAGAGTTTTCGAGTATATCTCACTAGTTTTATCTACATCTGAAGGGAACGGCACTCCATTTATTGTTGTCTATGAAGCCAGTTATCACCAGTCCGAAAATCAGATCGCCGGAAACATCAACCGTGTATCACTCGTAATCTTCACACCGCTAGTTTGTGTCTAAGCCAGTTTGTCAAGTCCTTGTCCTCTTGCAACAACGGCATCCTAAGCCACAACCAGTCAGTTTGGTGCCATGTCTCACTACTGTGAGACACAGTAGTTTGTGGGTTCACTGCTGTACGTACCAAAAGATTCTCCGGTGTCCAGGCAGATAAGAGCTTGACTAGTAAGCTTTTATCGCCTCTCCAGATCGTACCTGACTTGCCCCGGTCGAGTATATCAGGTAGTAGCGAAGCCGCTGCTTCAGATGCAGTGCAACCTTTCGGCCCTGTATCGCCATTTCGCCAACTTAGAATTGTATCACGGATTGTAGAGTACCGAGACTTCGGAGGCAGTATCAAACTTAGCTTGTTATCGTTGAATCCAGTGGAGACGATACCCAGGACGACTGTGATCACAGAGACTCCGAATGGCGCCAGTTCAAGACGAAGTGTGTCTGATACGACGGTCATGGCTGCTTTTGACGAGGCATAGATTCCTATAGATAGAAAAGGGTAAATTGTCAGTCAACTTCTTTTGTACATGTTGAATCCCCGTAGGACCTACCCATCCACGGCATGTGCAAAACAGAAGATATGCTGCATATATTCACCACTTTTCCCTTCTTGGCAATCAACAGATCCGCAAAGGATTGGACCATTCTGAGTGGCCCCCATACGTTCGTCTCATAGACTCGCTGAGCCAGCTCAAAATCAGCGTCGAGAAGAGGGCTCGTATATCCAAGGCCTGCATTGTTGACTAGAACATCGAGCCCGCGACCACCTCCGGCCTCGGTGGCATTTTCGACGGCGTTAGCTGCGTCGATGATGGACTTGGTAGAAGTCACATCCAGTAACAGTGTCGTAACGTTGGGAAGCTCGGCCAGCTCGGTGGGAATTTTGTCCAGGTTGCGTGCCGTCGCGAATACATGGTGACCCTTGTTCGCGAGTGCCAATGCGAGAGCAGCCCCGACTCCACCGGCTGAGCAGCCCGTAACGAGGATTGTCTTGTACTCTGTCGCGATTGACATGATTCTGTCTGTTGTAGATGTGAACCAAAAATCGCAGTTAAAGGAAGTTTTAGAAGTGAGAGTGAAAGCACAAACACCAAGGAAGTAATCACAGTTTACGGTGAGATACACTTTCTCTTCAGTACTAAGAGACCACCAATACTGAGACAAGGCGCGGCATTTCTCAAAAGCGGCACATGACAGTGGCTTAGTATGTCTACACACTAAAGCGGCTGCCATAGCATCCCCAGCTTCACTGGCATCAGAATTAACTACCAGCTATCATAGTTCTGCCTCAAGTCTCAATAGATTTATCCTCAGTTTTTTTCCTCATCACAGCATCATAATCTAATGCTTGCCCAATAACCTACATAATAACCTACGAACTGGGTACATGGGGAGTTGATCACAGCCGGCCCAGTGGGGGTTTTCCCTGGGCCAAGAAAGGCTTTAACTTGTTTATGATGATGTGAGACACGGCAATCACAAAGTCGAGCTACTTGATATAGCATTTGTTCGCACCCGGTAATAATATTGTGCGGGGGGCTTTGTCAAAAAAGAAGGACCTTATTCCTGAAAGATTAAAACGATGTTCGTCCTTAATTTGAATAAATGCCGGTGATGATTCGGCCCGAAATGTCATAGTACGAATATAATAAGAACAAAGAAAGCCGATGATGTCTTTTTCATTTTATTGTAGCGGTGTGATACATGCCGCAAAAGCTCTTCTGAGACACGAGATGCAAGTATGTAGGCATGGCTGCATTTGGTGCATGGGACCTCTACCCTGTACTCACAATGAGGATCCTACCTTCAAATTCCGCTGTCTCGCACATGCCCAGCCGTCCAGTGTATAGGGACTCATCAGCTGCGTCATCTTTGCAAATACTCGTCAGATTACTCTGGCTTGTTCGTGTAAATCATTGCCGCTGCAGTAGACCTTTGTTGCCGTCCGGATGGATTGGCGATGCTCACATCACATTGGAACAATTCCGTGTGTATGCATTGAACCGACCATTTCCGCCCCTTTGTCAAACTTTTCGAGGCGTTTCCTGGTTTTCCAAAAGGCAACACGATACTCTATTGTAAAGGTCACGGGTATACCATTCCCCAAATGCACCGTGGCTTTTCTTATTGATTGCGCGTGAACATCAATCTGTGAAGTTCAGAATAACATATAAATGAGAATTTTATATCAGTAGAATTGCAAGATATGGGTCCAGCGTAGTGAGTTTGTCGTTAATCGTGAACAGATCGGGTTAGACGTGTGCGGGCAAATCATTTTTACTGACAGCCCGAAAGGCGAATTGTTTCCAAGAATAATAGACATATCCATATCTTTATTTATGCCGGTGATGTTGCTTGTGAGAATGTTTCGCTATGAAGCTGTCGTCGCCAGTCCCGTCAGGGTCGGCCTTTACGTGATTGGATGAGATTATACCAGTTGAGCACACTTGACACAAGAGGCAAGATGGTCAGAATCAACCCAACGTTCTGCTTCATTATTATCAGCCAGTGGACCGGGATAAGAATGGATAAAGTCTATGAAAGCTGTAAAACTTAACCACAACTGAGTGTATTTGGTAGATCTACTCATTTATGACTAGAAGGAGTATTGCAATACTCCGTATGATCCTCTTGCTAGTTTTGTCATTAAAAAATTGCATTTTCCTCTTCAGTAGTCTTGCTCTATATTACAGGCAAGCAAAATCTCTGCCTAGATGATCGACTCTCGAGAAGATATCCATTGCTCTGTATGGAACAATATTGAGCAAATTTCAAAGCCACAATGAAAGTGGGGAGCTGAAAAGCCAAAAGCGTATCAAATGTGCAAGGCAAAGATGAGACATGCATAAGACGGCCCGTTCTAACTAATCAAATCATTGACTGTGTCACAGCAAGAAGGGAATAGACATTCACGGGCCGTCTTTGCATGCTATCCTATTGGAGCCCCCCCAACGACCGCATGCATTGCATCCGCAGCATGTATGATATTCTACAAAAGGCAGTCAGTTACCGGATGTAAAACACAATACAGAAAGCCGAGACAAGAGAAAACAAGGTCTGAACAAACGAGATTGGCTGAGATGAGGCTGTAATGTTGATCGTCTATTTGGGTGGCTCAGAAATTCAATGAAGGCGCTTCATATCTGCACCAGCTACTTGCATTACGAGACCTGCTTGAAATCTACGAGCGTGGCGCTCTACAATACGTTAGAAACTTCGACATGGCACAGATTCCAACATGCAAGTACAGCAACGAATCACTTTAGACTGGGCAAAGCCTAGTGATGGCTGCAATCCTAGTAGCCGGCGTGCACGTCCTACTTCACTTCTGGAGCTTCCTGTACAATGCATTATGCGAAGCAGTGTACCTTCACCAAGAAGACTATGTTGAACAGATCAAAAGGTATCAAGAGGAGTTATGAGACATCAATGCGTGATGATGAAAGATAGACGAATCTGCTGGTGTCGAGCAGTTAAATCATTTGGCGATGATTAGTTGATCCACATATTTGACTTCTGGAGAAAAAACGAGTTACTTTACTCATGATAGGATCAGATAACGGCAAAGCTAGCATCCGTCCTTGGCACATAGGCTGATCATGTATCGAGTCAAAGACGTCAATCGGATCTTCAAATCTATAAAGACCCTCAATCCTCTCGCCAACTTGACAAGACATTCAGCAACTTCACTCTCCAGCTTCCATACTAAACACATAAGCACTTATCATCATGCCTTCCGGTCTTCCTACTGCCCCCGATACTGAGATCGGCTTCCAGCCGCCTCCCCCCTCAAAATCACCTTTTTTCAAAGCCCCGAAAAACCTAGTTGGACTCATTCCCTTTCCCATTTCCGGAGGTGATGGACCGCCTGTTATCTACAACCCTGTTATTATCGTTCTCACAGGCTACCTAGAGGCAGTCAAGCCTGGTGCACTTGACGAGGCAGTGAAAAGTGCGCGCAACCAAATCCCCGACTTCATGGACAAGCTCCATATTACCGATGCACGATCTTTCTTAGACTTCGCAAACGATCTTCTCAAGTGGACACCCCATGAGAGCTACAGGGCAAAGGATATTTACGACATCCTTTGCGTGTTTTACTTCGTCATCGATCAGGAGCCTTTGTCTGATCTTCAGACCAAAATTCACCCTGATCAGGCGGGATTGCCTCTGACGTGGCTCTCCTCTTGGATTGTCGTCTATGCGCAGCTTATTGGGCTGTTCATGGACTCACCCGCTTCGATTACTGAGGACTCTATCCAGAGCTTCAAGGACTCGCCTCTCTACAACTATAACGAAGCTCAAGTTCCTCCTGGAGGCTTCCGCACTTTCAATGAGTTCTTTTCTCGCAAGCTAAAGGCTGGCATGCGACCCATCGCTGATCCGGAGGACGATCATGTCATCGTATACCCAGCCGACTGCACGTTTGATAGATCGATCCCCAAAGACAGCATCATCAACATTGAGTCTGACGGAGTTGTTAATATCAAGGGTCTAGAATGGACGATCTCATCACTTCTCAAGGGCAGCAAATATGCTGAGAAATTCCACGGCGGTGTTTGGATGCACGCCTTCCTCAACACCTTTAATTACCATCGCCAGCATGCCCCTGTCTCGGGCGAAGTTGTCGAGGTTGAAAACATCCAAGGCGCAGCATACATGGAGGTAAATGCGAAATGTGAAATGATTCGTCAAGTATGTGGCCCAGATGCCCCAGACAGCCCAGGATACCAGTTCCTGCAGACACGCGGGCTTTGTGTCATTGACAACCCCGTTTTGGGTCTTGTGGCAGTGCTGCCTATCGGTATGGCACAGGTCTCTTCCGTGAAGATGACTGTTCGGGCAGGCGACAAGCTGAAGAAAGGAGATGAAATCTCATACTTTCAATTTGGAGGTTCGGATGTGATCTGTGTTTTCCAACCACAAGCTGGCTTGAAGGTGGATGACTTTGTTCCTTCACCTGATAATACATATTCCAAGTATGGTACGGTCTTGGCCCGAGCGCCAAAGAAGTAGGAGAGATGAGTAGCTACAAGTGTCTACAATGATAGGTTTTGTTTTTAGAGCCTTAACCAAAGATCGACGCTACTTGACACGCCTAGTCTACAAATATAGAAGATTATCCTTCTCTCATGATGTCGCGTAATTAATGAAAGGTTATATTGCAATAGTTCCAAGTTTACGTCCGTGTTGATAGCAGGATGACTTTATTTTGTTAAGACTGTTTCCTGTAACTTCATACAAGTTCAACGGCTTCCCCAAGTCGGATGCCAAATTATAAACAGAGGGTTGCCCATGAAGGAAAAATATCAGAACATAGCTCAGTAGCTCCAGGTCACAGCCCTTCGAAAGGACCATTCTTCCACCTGACTATGCCACTCGTCTGCTAGTTGTACAACGGCAAATGATTGCTCATGCCCTCCCATCATATCAATCAAACTTTTCCCCTGGATCTTTAGTCCACTCATCTCAGTACCGCCACTGCCGGAACGATCTCGACCGTATAATGGTCAAGGCGGTCATACGAAGACTCGAGGGCACGTCGCAGGAGTTTCGTATCATTCACTATCGTCCGCAAGAGATCCTCGTCATCCCCACCTTCTCCACCTCGCATTACCAGTCCGCTCTCAGTCGTCCAAACCACACTCCCACTCCTCTTGGACATAATCTCCCACCGTCCCGTTTCGTCAGGCTGTTCGCCTACAATCACATATATGGTATCGACATTGATAAAAAACATGAAGGGTTGAGGAACTTCCTGTGCGTCGTAGAAGAACTCTTCTGGGACTGCGAGAGTGGTGAACGTCACTTCCGTCATTACATGGAACAAGTTCCTTGGGTCAAGTTCATTCCACAGGTCAATATGTTCTTGCTCGAAGGAGACCATCTTACCCATAGGGATGTACAGAACGTCATCATCTCGCATTTCTCGTGAAAAGGTGGATTGTTCCGTGTCGTAGAATATCACAACGTCGTGATCTTGTGCCCAGGACATTGCTGCTCGGCGGGCTTCCCGATTGAGAAAGAATAGTGGTAGCTCTAAGGGTAAAGTAAGCCAATCGTGGCGAAACCAAGTCTCTTTTGCTCCATCATGCGGCGACGTCAGCCCTGGCTCCCAGCAGCCTTCTTCGTACATGCACAGTCGCCTTGCATTAGGTGATTGACTTTCATCGGACGATCGAAGTGCATGATTCCAGATCTCAGTCCGTAGCTCGGGCGGAAGCTTGGGAAAAAGAGTGAACATGACTCATGAACCCGGAATTTGTAGCAGAATGGTGGTTGAACGGCAGAGTTCGGATGTTCAACAAGTTTCTCTGAAGCTATGTTGGTGACTGGGTCAGATGTGGGGAAAGATGGTTGGTTGCCGATCGTGCTAGGCGGCTTCTCAAGATCGCGGCTCAAAGAGAAAAAGAAGCGCAAAATGAGACTGATGAGAATCACTGTCACTCTCGATGAAGACAGGACTGGTATTTGGTTCTGGAACCATCAAAGTTGGTGGGAGTGAAAGATGGCAATCCCCTGGCAGGTGTGGGCTGGTCATTTGCTGGCTTAGTCAACTGCCTCGACTTCGGTTTTAAAGATCAAAGCTTCCTGCACCTGCACCTGCCCGCACCTGCACTTCTTGATCTTTGCAAACACACATTAGGCAGCAACCTATCAAGGTCGGTATGGCTTCTCCAACTCAACCCACCCATTTTCATTCTCGAGTCTCACGAACAGAAGTGCTAAGCACTGGAGTGCAGCCAACATTTGCCAATATGAGCGAACCCGAGAAACAGCAAACCACCGCCGTCGTCGACAAACCCGATTATAAACACATTTCTGAGGCAATAGGCGAAGAAGCCAAATTCCTCCTAGCAGAAGACAACAAAGTCAATGTCCGTCTATTCTGCTATCTACTCAACAGGCTCGGTGAGGAATCCACATATCAGATCGCATGGAACGGCCAAGAGGCTGTCGACATGTACAAAGCCCAGTCGGAAAGATACAAGATGATTTTGATGGATGTTTCGATGCCTGTCATGGGTGGTATGCAGGCTTCCCTGCTCATCAGAGAATATGAGAAGGAGAACAATCTTCAACCGACGATTATTGTGGGACTGGTTGCAGGTTTGATCAATGGGGAGAAGGAAAGATTGATCAACGATTTTGGAATGAATGATGTTTTGGCAAAGCCATGTAGGTTGGAGAGTTTAAGACAGCTGCTACAAAATTGGCAGCTTTAGGAGACGGCCAAATTGGAGCATAAGACTGAGAATACAAACAACTCGTAAAGAATGAAATACAGGTTGGCTAAAAGCTTTCACCAATTTGTAGAGATAACCCCTCACAGATCCTGACCCTTCAACTGTTCCTCGGTCCAATCCCACAATTTCCTTGCCATCTCATCATCCAACCCATGACCCTCCAATCCTCCAGTCTCTCCAACAGGTTCATAAAACTCTCCATTCTCGATATTCGGCGACGTAGCTGCCCATAGGTGATTCTTCACCCCTTCAGAAATAGGTCCTGAAGCCTTCGGCACAATATGCTCCTGCAAATATCTCATCATTTCGTCCCCCGGCTCGCGCGAGAATAGCTCAGTTTGAACTTCTCCAGGGTTGATAGCGATGTTTTTGAACTCGTATCGCTTGGCAGCCTCCCTGGCGTACAGAAGGCAGGCCAATTTGCTTTGTGCATATCTCTTTGGGAGTGGTGTGTCACTCGTCGCAGATCTAAGAGTTTCGAATTCGATACCTCCGGGTCCGACATGGCGAAAGCCCGCAGAGCTAAGGTGTACCACTCGTGCCTCGGGTGTCTTCTCTAAGAGTGGCTTGAGAAGCTTCAGAAGAAGTGCGTGTCCGAGATGGTTTATACCAATATGCATCTCATAACCATCTTTTGTCAAGACTGGAGGTACGCCCATAACACCAGCGTTGAGTAAGAGGACATCAAGTCTGTCTTCCTTATCGAGGAAGCCCTTTGCCGTAGCCTTGATGTTTTTGAAGCTGGATAGGTCCAAGTCCAAGAGGGATACCTTGGTGTCTGCAGATGCCACGCTTTTGACCTCCTCCAACGCAGCGCTTCCTTTGGCCAAGTCGCGGGCCGTGATATAGATATGAGCTGGAGAGTGCTTGGCCAGTTCGATGGCCGTAGCTTTGCCAAGGCCAGTGTTGGCACCAGTGATGAGGATGACTTTTCCATGCAGAGAAGGGATGTCTCTAGATGGATTAAAGGCATAGGTCTTCGAGTTGAACATTCTTAAACTGTAGATTGAATGGAAATTATGTATTCAATAGTGGACTTGTGGTTATGAGATAAAAGCAGTGGGAATGTCGAGAGCTGTGGCGAGTTTTAAGGACATGTTCGGACTCTTGGAACAAAGCGAAGGATTAATTAATGCTTCTCAAGGCCGGAGTTAAAGTAATGACGGACCCGAGATGATCAATTATACGCGTCTTGGGAGTTCAATCAATTCGTGCGTGAGACTTGATCTGGCGGGTCGCACCGCCTTTGACCAATGAAGGGCCAGGAAATGCGAGCACACCAATAATCTCACAGAAAGCCTCAAGAAATTGGCGAGCAAGCCAATCGCGAGGCTAACCACAATCCGCACTTCATCAGATACTTGCGCGGCCTCCCTTCATGTCGTTGGCCTTCCTCGAAAACACGAGGACATAAAATCATAAGCTGAGGGATCCATCGCATTATGTCCCACTCTCTAACACCATGCGAGGATACTCTAACCAGATGTGCCATTCAGGTGTCAGATAGTCCACGATCAAACCCATGAGATACGCTCCTGACTCTCCCACCTGCCAAAGTCTCCGTCCATAATACAGTAGTAAAGCATAATAGCTCAGCAATATTAAAACTTCTGGCTTTCTTGCTGACAAAAGGCCAGTGAATTCTGGAGATGCCAACATTGTCCACTGAAAAATCATGCGATACCTAGCTCCCCTTTCCTTGGACGATATGGCATCGAAGCCGAGTTGGAGATAATCGATTGCGATGTAGCAGACTTGCTTCTCATCTTCTCTGAGTGAGCGAGATTCCTCGATGAGTTTGGTGATAGACGCGCATTCAGTGCCTACAGGGTCTTTTGCTGACTCCCTCCTGCTCCATGACAAAATCGGTTCGAGCTCTGACTCGACAAGTAAAGGCCATGCAGAGATGACGACGTTGTAAATTCCACGATTTAAATCCACGCATTGCACGTAGTGAGCCAAGAATCCTTCAAGTCTGTCCTGGTCACGATGAGCTAGCGCGTCGGCTAACAAATGATGTCCAAGTGTAACGGAAAAGAGAAAGATTGACAAAATATTCGACGAATCAACATCTCTTCGGGTAGCATTAAATAGAGAAACAGCTCTTGTCTGCAGACTGAATGCTTGCTGGAGGTAACTTGATTCACGATCCGTATGTATAGCGGCGAGATGACGTGCAGAAAATGCCAGTATCTGGTGTAAAAGATAAGGTGCTTTGACGCTCTCTCTGATGCAAATGTCAAAGGTAGCCTGATAATCCTGGGCTTTATCTCCAAGGCTGAAGATATCTCCGTCAGTCATGAAGTGTACAAATAGTTCCATGTGCTCCATGTTGACGACATTATCGAAGACTGGGCCATGGTTGTTGGGTGTGGTGGCAGCGTCTGTCGCTGAGGTGGTACTTTTTGCTGCATGGTTATGGGATGGAAATGAGCCTTCTCGAGAGGAAAGATCCGAAGCAGACGAAGTCTGGTCTCCGAGAGTAAAACTGCAATCTCGCCCCGACATGGTACAGAGGAGGCATCTTGGTCGACCCTCATCGCACTGCATAACACGCGTGTTAGTCATCAGCTGATCACAAACAAAACGGTGTCTTTGGGTACCTTGATGTGACGTCGCTTGCTAGCAACATATTTCATTAGCTCAGCTCACTTAATTTATCTTCTACCACTTCATCAACTTACCATTGCAGGCAGCCTTGCCTGGATTTTTTGTGGCTCCTGCGAAGCATGAGGGATTGTTAGTTCACACCGCATAAATGTGTCAAATCCGTTTGTAGCTAATCGAGTGTTTATCATGGGCTCAGAATATCGGCAGCTAGACTTTAGTGGCCTTATTAGTTTCCGTGATGCTGCTGTAAGTTGTTAGTATCTACCAGAGATGTCAAGAATCAGGAGTCTCAAAAAGTCGAAACGTAAGAAATCAACATTGCTGAAGGGTCTCGGAAATGTCAGCACAAGCCTTGACTTTAGTCTCTAGAAAGAAGTGATCGGCAACCGTCCCTGTCAGTCTAAGCTTTGGCATACTGAGACTAGGCTACTTCTGGAGAGGTGTCTTCTCTAACCCTTGTTCACTGCTTAGCTAACACGCGTGTTCAAGGTCAAGACCCACTCCTTGTATCCCAATACCAGAGGGCTAAATTGCTAACCTAGAGTCGGGAATGTTTGATGCGCAATCCAGCATACGCAACACGCGTGTCAGCAAGGTAGACTTATAGTTGCTTTGTTGGGACAATCATTGATGGAAAATCTCTATTAAAGCATGTATGGATGCAGGTTTCGTACCGCGATGTTTTCCCGTCTAATTTGTCCACGTCCTCTTTCTCAGAACATCAAATCCGTTTATCACACCTTAACAAGACCAAGCAAAATCTCAACATGGCGAAACTACAACCGTTCAAGGGTGACTATTACCTGTGGGAATATCTTCCGAGCCTACCAGGGGCAATCGCTTGTGCCATCGCCTTTCTTCTCATCACTTCAGCTCAAGGCTGGCGCATGTACAGAGGGAAGCATTGGTTTTGCATTCCTTTCTTCATTGGCGGAATATGTATGTCCCGGCCTCGCAGTCTTATTCAACTGTACTAACATGGTACAGGTGAAGTACTTGGGTATTTCTTCCGAGCCCTCGCCTGGAACGCCACCAATTCCCTCGCCATATACATTATGCAATCGCTGTTCCTCCTCTTACCACCGGTCTTCTTCGCCGCGACACTATATATGGTCTACTCCCGCATTGTCAGAGCTGTTGGTGGAGAAGACTGCTCTCTTATCTCCGTTCGAAAAACAACTCGTCTTTTTGTGATCGGAGATTTCATCACTTTCAACATCCAAGGCAATGGCGGTGGACTACTAGCCAATCAGAAACTCGCTAATGCTGGCAAGATCATTGTCATCATCGGTCTCATAGCACAGATTCTACTCTTTCTAGCCTTTGTGATCTGCTGCGTGGTTTTCCACAGACGATTTAGGGCCCATTTAAGGCGGTCGCATACTCCTGTTGAGATTCGGTGGGAAGCATATCTTAATATGCTTTATTTTACTTCAGCTCTTATTCTGGCGAGAAATATCTTCAGAGTCGTCGAATTCGTGATGGATAAAGAGGGGTATTTGCAACAGAAAGAGTGGCCAACCTTTGTGTTTGACTCTGCTTTGATGTTTCTGGTTATGATTGCCTTTTGCACATGGTATCCTGGAAACCTTGTATCACACTCGAGGGACTCGACAATTGAGCTGGTGCCGAAGCGACATACGAGCTCGAGGGAAGCCATGACTTCGAATTAGCCGAGAGAAAGTGTCCAAATCATAGAATTTGGGAGATAGTGTCGTGGCCTAGACCGCGGTCACCTCGACGATGGGTGGGTGGTCGTCGATAGCGTCCTGTAGGTGGGCTGTCGGCCTTTGTGACACAGAGTACCACTTTGGCGTGAAAAGATTAATTAGTGTACGTATTTAATACAAACAACATATTTCTTTCTTCAAATGGAAACTTGCGAGACCATCCGTGGCAGATTCTAACAACTCGAATTAGCCCTTTGAGGCTGAATGTGACAACCTTCTCTGAGCGCCCGACCTTTCACTCTACTGATCGCCTCAGACTCAAAAGCCACCACTGGGAATCACCAAAGCCCAGAGCGGCAACTAGTCAGGGGCAGCTGAAGCCTAAATTCTCGCTTTGACGCTGAAGGCTGTCGCAGCCACAATTTAACTGGCAGACGCTATTTTCCCGTCCAGCTGGTGGCTGTACCCCTGGCAAATATTGACGGTCCAGAACACACGGGATCTGTAGGGAGACGTTATATTGTAACAGTGGCTGAAGAAGGGCTTCTGATTCAAATTTCCAAGGGTTGACGAATCAGATTACCTGAGTAGCGAAGAGTCAATACTTGGATAACCATCGAGACATGTTTAGCTGAAAGCCATTAATTTGAACTTTTGGTATAAAATGGGCCTCGCGCATTCATTCCAAACTGCTGCCATGACCTTTTTCCCCATCCATTACACACTGTCACCACAATTAATCACCGAAAAACCCCAATTAAGATGTCGCTGACAAGCTTTCTCACAGTCTTCCTACTGTCGACCACAACCCTTGCATCCAATGTCCTGTTCGGCGCCTACAGCACAGACGAATGCGACGCATGCCTTGATGAAACCTTCCAAAGCTGCCCAGGTGACTACCAGACACGCCCCTACGCAACATGCATGTGCGCAGGTGACGGTAGCGCCAAATTTTTGTCTTGTCTCTCATCCTGCGATTTAGGCTTGAATGAGCCTGCCAATGCAAGCGCGACCTATTATGGCTACTGTCTAATGTTCTTCAAAGAGCTTTGCGACGGTGCGCAGGAGTTTGTAGATAGCGAGACGTATGACAAGCAATGCTCCAAAGAGGCTATCAAGGCTGGGGGTATTGGCGCCGATGGGGATGGTGATGATTTAGGGAAGAAGGACGATTCTGCTGAAGACGAGGCTGACGCCGATGATGATGCCGAGTCCGATAAGAGGTAAGTGTCCTAATTCCTGTGGAGTCGTTTGTCTGACACCTTAAAAGTACCGGGATCGCAGAACCGACTGGAACCAGAGAATCGACCGGCGAGAAAACCGACGATGCGGCTGAAGCTACAAACGAGGCAGCAATCAAGACGCATGCTTCAAGCAAGACAACCGAGACGGCCCAGGTGACATCTGGCGCCAAGTTAACAGCCATTCCAGCTTTTGCCCTGTTTGCTGGTCTTGGAATGCAACTCATGAATGTTTAGACACCAAGATCTTAGTGAGGGGCTTTGTACTACTTGGGATGGCCTTTTGACATGACTGGCGTATGGAAGGTTGACAGTAGATGCTTTATAGCATTGTTTCTTGGAAATGGAAGAGAATTTTAACAGGACGGTCGTATAGTCAACGGGACGAAGACATAGTGATCTTCAAATTGAGTTTACTGCATTCATATGTTTGAAACTGGCGACAATGCCAAGACGTCTCCCAAACCTGTAAATCATTACCTTCCCAAGAAGCTTGAATCCTCTTTTCCTCAAAACTACTGAACTATTGGGATTTTGGCAGATCTGGAAAATGTTGATTTTATCGTCGATAATGGCAGAACTATATCTTGCTATTCAAGAAGAGAGCCCTGTTAGAGTTGGTGTGGTAGAAACAGCGCTGTACGTCCTTATTCAATGCAGGGCTGAATCGCCCAGCGAAGCTGTGGCAAGGGCCGGCCATCATTACTTGGCCAGAGCGGCCTTGCATGCATTGTGACTGTGACCGGTACTGTGCCTTTTCAAGTCGAATGGGTGACAAGTAGGAGAGCTCACTGATTGCCCCGTTCGTCTTTGCAGCTGGTTTGAGTGGGGCTGGTGTCCGAGTCCTTGTATAATTATTAAGTAGAACACGTTTAAGGCCTCATAGCAAGAGAGGGTTAGACCTACAGGTACAATCTTGTGGCTGGTTGTAGAAAACAATGTATGACACATTTTGAAGAATCTTTTGTGTATCTTTAGGGAACAGAACTGTTCTTTAGTAGTCTTTAAGAACTATTCATTTTCGACAAACCCTTTTTCTCATTATGCAGTCAATTATTCCTTGCATTGGCAACACAACTTCGCTTCTTCCATTGGTTAAAGAGCTATACGAGAAGGTCGAGAATGACAACCAAGTGAGGATCGATTTCCATTCAGCAGGCAATGACCTCGCCTATGCTAGAATTACTTAAACATGGAATTACTTAAACATGGAATTACTTAAACATGGAATTACTTAAACATGGAATTACTTAAACATGGAATTACTTAAACATGGAATTACTTAAACATGGAATTACTTAAACATATTAAGTCTATTGTTGAGAAGGGAGATTTAAGCGGAGATATCGAAGAAATGTTAAGATGACTAGGCTTATTTATTTGCAAAAGATGCTTAGATGATATATATAGAATGTAAACCATCCTGGTACCTGATGCATGGCAGACTTGCTTCCGCGGGACTTCTTCGAAGTGTAGCAGCTTTCACCTCTGTGTTCGAAGCATAAGCAACCCCAATGCGCCGGAACGTTCCTGACTCTCCATCGACCAGCTTTAGTAGTAGTAAATACATGTTTCTCTCGGCCTGATCCATCAACCTAGCGCACATGTAATAGAAAGCTCCGTTGCTGTTTTCGTCTTGGGAGACCTCTTGCGGAACGTCAAGTTTCACAACAGGGTCGGTGGTCTCCAGTGGCAGCGTCTTCGAGGAGTCATCCTGCCTGATGTCGAGCATTATACCCCACTGGTCGATATCGCCCACCGATTTACCTTTACGTTTGAATACCGCGCGCTTCAGAACACCCCGTAGACGTAACCAGCCGCCGCTAACAGCGCCAGTCTTATCACTCGTACAGTAGTCAAGGTGATAGTCTTCCACTTTTATCAACGAATCTTGAGTGCGTGGCTCGCCAGGCTGAACTGGGCCATCGACAGATGCCCAAGACCAGGTAGGGGCTCGGTATTTTTCGGGTCGCGTGCAAGGCCCTGATCCTCGACCGTGTTGCACGACCCATAGTAGCTCACCTTCTAAATACCGGCGCCACATGCCGACGACATACTCATCTTGGACGATCTCAGCAATCCTTTTCGCGACACCACAGCATGCAATGAGCTTATCGCTGGAAAATGTAAGAGCAGAAGCGGTATATTGTTCCACAATGCGATGCCATAGGAGGTGCGGAACAGAATTGCCATCCGCCTTTCGATACTTGTGAACAAGCACGCGATCAAGATAGGCAGAAGGGTCGAGCTGTTTGAATTTGGCATGCGGAGACGTTGAGAGAGCCAATGGTAAGCCATTGGGATAAATTTCTGCAGCATCCTTTTCGCAACATTCCCAGAACAATTGACGATTGCCGAAATGGAGAATGCGAGGGGCCAAACACCGCTCTTGTAGAACCCATGCTCTCTTGTTCACAAGAGCATTCGAGACCTCTGACTCCCAAAAATTGTAGTTAGAAAGGGTGAATCGTTCCTGGGCAATCCTGCTCCCTACAATACCACGATCCAACTGCACTACTTCAGGAATTATAGTACAGAGATCACGTTTGTTGAAGATTGATTGAGAACAATCAAGGTTATCGGCCGCTGAGATGTTGCAGAAAGAATGAGCATAGACATCTCCCATAAGAGAAGCCTCATGCTCCCAGTCTTGTAAGCCATCTTTGCCTTGAAAAATGCATAAGCAATCGATCCATAGATATTTTATCCTCAGATGGCGACAGATGAACACAGCATCTTGGAACAGTCGTGGCAAATATGACAACGGAAAGTCTTGCGTAAGGAATGAATATGTTTCCTTTGTCAGCTTCAGGTGCTCAGTAATACCCCATCGATGGGTGAGTGTCATGTATTTGTTGGTAGGGCGTGCTTGAGCTGTTTCTATCAACTTGACCACTGGTGACCCTTGGACGTCAAAGGAAAGTAGACGTGTAGGATACCAAATATCCTGGGCGGTAGTGTTCTGGCATCGCTGGTGGGTTGTGGTGCACTCTTGAATCCAATGGCTAGCCAAGGACAGTGTCTCTGGCGATCCAGTACTAGGGGTAAGTCTCCGACAAGAAATTTTCGCATCTGCAGAGCGGGTCATCGCGTTATTGATAGCATACTAGTAGTAGAATTCAATACAAACCATGGGCAGGTTCAAGGAGAAACATTGCTCTCCAGTGATTGAAAGTGGTATCAAAACCAGACCTATAAGCGATCTGGAAAAGGTAGCAACCGTGACTATACAAGTCCCCATTCTCTATCATAGCACAAGTTACATAGTCTGCGCTATGTCGAATGCGAGCATCCGCATCCCCAGCGTTGACCGACGGAGTTGTGGTGTTAATAAATTCACGCTCCTTGGCGCTGAAAGTCTGCCAGAATTGAATGCAAACATAGCAACCCTCATCTATAGACTGGCTGAGGCTTTGATAAGTGGGATGGTGAATCAACGGGTTCCTCACTGTATCGTTGACTGATGCAAATTGCGCTTGGAGGACTTTAATGCACTGAACACAAATCATGGCTTGAGGATTATTTTGAAGGTTTATCTAGGAGGGGTAGAAAGAGCGTCAGGCAGATAAATTCTCGCAGGGTCGTCATATCTTGGACTTCGCGTTGATTGGTGGAAGGTCCAAGTCTCATCATCCCTGCACCTGGTCTACTGTCGAGCCCGTTCAGTGGAATTGATCTCTATTGTGCTTGTGTTCTGTCTGCCCGCGCTGTGCTGGCCCTGTCGTTTCACATCTTGTGGGACAATACTTTCGGCTAATCCTAATTAAGACTTCTTTAGTCAAATGAATCTGCCTATTGTTAATTCGAGGATCGCTTCATAAGAACCAACCGGTAATTGCCTTTCACACGGTAGCTTCAGTTTCGCAGAAATATTGGTATGGAGAATGATGAATATTGTCTGTGGTTTGTCCAAGTAAGTCGGTATCGTGGAATGTGTTGAGAAGACCTAAAAGATCTAGCCTGAGAAGTCAAGAAAATTAACGAAGAGACTTCGAAATAGAAGTCAAATGAAAAAGCCGATACTGTTCATCAGACCACTATTTCATGTCACAATTGATAGAATATAGCTGTAAGAAAAAGTACGCCGGGCTATGATAGAGAATACGATGACTCGTAGTCAACGACATGAACTATATAGTAACTATAGAGCATATTTGAAAAGTGGACTGTTTTCGCCCATGCGAACCAGTTCTTCCTCACTGTAACGCTGTGTCGCTTCTTCTTCGGCAATCTTGGACTTCTCAGCATTGGCTCTCTTGAGTAGAGTCTCAAGAAGAATAACCGCAACTATTCCAGCCAGCCCGAAGGCGAGTGAAGTGCCATAGCCGACTGGATATCTAGGCGCCTCTCGCTCGAGGTAGATGTAAGAGCCGATGAGACCGCCAATGTTACCGACACAGACAAGAAGTCCAATATTGACGGATCGCTTGGCAGGATCAGGGGTGTTGGCAACATTCCAAGCGTTGACTCCCGGAAGGATAGGATACATTCTGATTCTATTAGTAAAGGAACATTCATATCTGGATAAAAGCTACTTACCCGAAGCAGGCGAGGCAGACTGCAAAGTAGCAAACGGCGATGTTGTTGTCGATGTCACCAGACTTGACGAAAAGAATGATAAAAGCGGTTACAAGACAGCATTGGGGTCCCAAAATGAAAGGGGCTCGCCAGGAATACTTGTCGGCGAAAATAGCAAAGGCATACGCCGAGATGGCTCCGATAGCGTATGGTGGAATTGTCATAAGCTGAGCGTCGCTTGAAGTATAGCCCATTCCGCGCAGTATAGTAGGCATAGTGAACTTCATGGCATAGTTAGGAACGGCGTTAGACCAATTGGCAAAGAATAGAAGCCAAATCTTGTAGTCAAGAAGGATGTCCTTGAATAAACCAAGATTGAAGTGGTCGTTCTCCTTATAGTCCGAAGGCACTGATGAGCGTCGAGCGAGTTGGCGGAGTTCGAGGTATCGTATATCGTCGGGCTCGAGCCAGCGGGTGGACAAAGCCGGGGAGTCACAGAGGAGGAAAAAGCACATGATGGCGACGACAACAGTGAAGAGACCCTCAATGAGGAAGATCCAACGCCAGCCCTCCATGCCCGCCATACCGTCCATCTTGGCGATGGCGAATGCAAGAAGGCCAGAGAAGGCTCCACCAGTAGCAGCTGAAGTATATAGAATCGCGATTCGGGTCTGTGTTTCGTTGGGGAGGTACCAGTTCGAGATGATCAGGATCGCACCGGGGAGGAAACCAGCTCTGTCAAGTCTTAGTGGATGAAAACATCAATGAGTCCTGGTAACTTACTCGAAAATACCGAGCAGGAAACGAATAGCCAAGAGGCCGGCATAGTTTTGGACAAGGGCTGTCAAAGTCATGATAACACCCCAGCAGAATACAATGCCTCCCATGTATATAGATGGCCTCTTGAATTTATGCAGGAGCATGTTTGAAGGAACTTCGCAAAGAACAAAGGGTATGAAGAAGATGGCGGTGACTATGTTGTATTCGATACCCTTGAGGTTCAAGTCAACGGTCATTCCCTCAATCTTTGCATTTCCTATCTCAAATCAGCAATCATTGCCCGTACCGAGCCAATGGTATTCGTACCGATGTTTGTCTTATCCAGGTACGCTATCAGGTATAGAAGGACAAGCATAGGGATGAGCCGCATCTGTTGGTGTAAGCAAGACAAAGTACTGGACTGCAGCTTTCGAGTAACTTACATCAACCTTTCGAACAACTGCTCTCCTGCGTTCATCAGGAAAGCTTTCCAAGAAATCAGCATCACGCTGAGCCTGGTCAGTTGTATTCTCGCTATGCATGGTATCAGCCTTCTCGTCGCGCTGAAGGCCGCGCTCGATGTCAGGAGTTTGCATCGCCATGTTGAGCTACTATCTTCCTTCTTATGTCAATGTGGATAAGAGAAAGAGTCTAATGAAAAGTCAAGCAGTGATATCGACTGAGGAGGTTTTTTATACCTGTCCTTAGCCTTTACTTGACTGTTGCTAGTATGCAAAGGTCATGAACGAACAGCTGGGATGGAACGAAAAACAGGTCAGTGCTGCAAGGTATTTCCCCAGAATCCGGGGAACGAGCGTATGGGGTTGTGCGGTGGATCGTTAGATCTCAGACTAGCTATTACTGGGCAAACTTCCCCAAGTTTCCGAGGTTTCTGTCAAGCTGTTTAGAGGCTGGGGCAACTATTGAGTTTGCGGGGGGCAAAACAGCGTGGGTACAGGAATCCGAGAATCCGAACTCACGTCTCCGGACTCCAACCTCAGCTCCTCCGGAAAAGTAACCCGGGTCAGAGGCGCCACCTGTCAAACGCCTGTGCAGAGACTGGAGCAATTCGGAAAAGTCGGACACGTTCGGACCAAATGGCATCAAGTTCGCGATGTCGCTCCCCCAGATGTGAGGCCGAAGCACGAGCTGTAATCCTCTCTGTAGATATATAAGAAGACTTGAAGTTCGACAAATTGCAAAAGAATCATCACTACAATCACATTCACAACATCACTCATAACAAACGATAATAACTTTGAGCATCTTAAGATCTCAGCTTCATCTTTCTGCACTTAGACATCTCATCATCAATCTCTAACACCCACCAATCATCACCATGTCTTTCGATCTCAAAGGTCTCGTCCCCGCCCCTGTCACCCCCTTCACCGAAGATGGGAAGGTCGACTACGAGGCTATCCAGCGCCTTGGTTCCTGGCTTGGAAGTATCGATGGTGTCAAGGGTCTTGTAGTCCTCGGACATGCCGGAGAAGGCACTTTCCTTACTCAACAAGAGCAAGTTGACACCATCAAGGCGTTTGTCAAGTCCGTCGACAACAAGATTCCCATCATTGCTGGTATCACCGGAGAGGGCACAGAAGTTGCCGCCCTTGAGGCTAAGCGCGCCAAGGAGGCTGGTGCCCAGGCTGGTCTTCTCTACCCTTCTCACGGCTGGTTGCGATTTGGCTACCAGCCTGGTGCTCCTCAAGACCGCTACAAGGTCGTCTACGAGACATCAAAGCTTCCTCTTATCCTCTTCCAGTATCCCGACAACACAAAGGCCACCTACAACCTTCAGACTCTTCTCGACATTGCTGCTCAGCCCGGTGTCATTGCCATGAAGAACGGTGTCCGTAACATGCGCCGCTGGGACACCGAGATCCCTGTCTTCCGCCGGGAACGACCCAACGTTCCTGTCCTGACCTGCCACGATGAGTACCTCCTTCACACCGCTTTCGATGTGGACGGTATGCTTGTCGGATATGGTGGTATCGCGCCTGAGCCCCTTCTTGAAATGATCAAGGCCGGCAAGGCTAAGGACTACGCCAAGGCTCGCGAGATCCACGATCAGCTTCTGCCCGTAACAAAGGCTGTCTATCACCGCGGTTCACATATGGAGGGCACCGTTGCGCTCAAGCATGCTCTGGTTGCCCGAGGTATTCTGAACCACGCTACTGTGCGATCGCCTTTGATGCCACTTCCTGATGGAGCTGAGGGGGAGATCCACTCAGCTATTTCAACGGCGTCTTTGAAGAAGGTTGCCTAAATTCTTGTAAGGCATGGTTGTTGAAAATAATAGAAATCCAATCGATATATCAAATATACTACCAAATTATTGAATGAATTGTGCATATTCTAGAAAGATTGTAGAAATAGGATGTTTTATGAGATGAATAGCACAGCCCTCATTCAATTAAGCTCGTTTTTATCAAAGACCCCATTAAATAGTTCGACTAACTAGAAATCTCACCTCTACCTGTGACTTATCTCTCACACCTTATTTGCATCAAGTGTCGGATATGATAGGAATTGATAATCTATATTAATCTTCCTAACAGACTCAATTCCAGTGACGTGACTGCAAATGCTTTAGGGTAGGAAATATCAATAGTGCAGATGCTGGTGAATGACGATACCCTAATTAGACACCTTCTCCGCAGCTGAGCATGGGGAAACACAGAGACCGATAATAAAGCTCAACTGACGCGTGTGGGACTCGTCTGATACACTAACACAAGACTGGGCGGACGTTCCCAGTAACCCCATCCATCAAATCCGAACACTACCAACCCCGCATTTTGGTCTTCCCCCAGGATCTCGGATTCTTCAACCTAGCACTCACGGGTTTCCGAGCATCACAAATGGCAACTCCAGTCACCTCAACGCCCCTGTCCGAAACATCCACATGCACGAATCCTCGGACTCCTCGATCAAAGCGAGTTCTTCCCTCATCTGCAGATGTATCTTGTGATTCCGAAAATCGTCGAAAAGCCTCCAAGGTCAGTCGAGCTTGCGACCACTGCAAGCTCAAGAAACTTAAATGCTCTGGGACACTCCCTTGCGATGGATGCACGAAGAGAAAGAGGAGTTGCCAATATGACTCGATATATCGTAGAGGCAGGCCACCGACACCACCTACGGTTGGTCCAGAGCGGCATTCGATGAATTCTGCACCTTCTGGCGTACATCACTTGAATCCGGCAGAGGGAGGTTTGGGGGCGATTACCACAAGGTCGTCATCCCGGGGCCCTTCTGCACTTGAGACAGCTGAAATTGAGGGCCAGTTCTTCGATCCGACTTCAAACCTAACTTTCGTCCACCGTGCTTGGAAGAGATTGGCACAGCAGAACCAAGAGACAGATTCCGGTCTCTTGACAGGATCCGAAAATCTCCAGCCCCTTATGTCGGCTGGAGATGTACCCTTCATCGCGAAAGGGGATCAGAGCCTACTATTTGTCAGCCACTCAGCGGCGCTAGAGCTATTCAACTATTACTTCGATAACTGCATTGTGACTTATCGAGTCTTGAATCAACAATACTGCTTGTTATGGTTCGACGTTGTCATCAGAAATTGGCAAAGCGGACAATCTTTGGAGACAGATATCGGGCATGCAAAAGCTGCTATTGTCCTCAACATCCTAGCCATTGCCAGTTTTCGTCAGCATAGGATCACCGAACAGAGATCTCATCTGGGCATGTCACTGCTGGCCCAGCAGAGTGAAGAATATTTCCTGTCAGCATCTGCCCTGACTGCCCAGGAGACTGGACTACCACGACTGGAATCAGCACAGGCTCGCGTTCTACAGGTTCTATATCTATTGCAGACATCTCGGATGAATCAAGCTTGGTACGTCTTTGGGAACACAGTTCCCATTGTCACAGCGCTTGGCTTGCATCGAAAGTCAACCCAATACCGGAATAGTGGCCGACAACAGACAGACTACATAATATCCGAGTGTCGGAAGAGGACATTTTGGGTCTTGTACACGATCGACAAGTATCTTGCCGTTGTGTTTGGCCGCCCTCGATTCTACCACGACAATGATGCGGATCAGGACCTTCCAGACAGGGTGAACGACGAAGATATGACACCGCAAGGTCCATCACCCACGGAGCCTGCAATGGACTGTCATATTGACGCGCTAGTCTTCCATGCTAGGTATGTATAAGATATGGTGCTGAGCTTCCATCATTTGACACCCTTTCAGGATTTCAATAATTATCGAGAATGTATCTCGCCAAGTCTACTCACTCAAAACGATGCGATCAGAGGAACGTCTGGCAGCTGCTCAAGGCTTTTTGAAACAGCTTCAGGAATGGAAACTAGCACTACCACCCCATTTTGGTACAGTCAAGCCATCTAGCCTCATACCAATATTCTCTCGTCAGTCCATGGCCTTGAAGCTTGCCTACTGCCACGCCGTTATGCATACTACTCGACCGTTCCTTCTTGATCACTCGGACAACTGCAGTCCGGCCATGCGAGATTGTGTGACACAGTGCATAAGCGCTGCTAAACTCGCCCTTGAGATCGTGGATGCTATGTTCTCTGAAAGATCAGTCCTGTTCCATGCTTTGTGGTGGATGCCTTATGTGACATTCTGTGCCCTGGCAGTGGTCTATGTATGGGATATCCAACAGAGAAGTGTCGAGTCTGCAGACTCAGACAATGCGCTACTCTTTGACCTGGCAGAGAGATGCCAGAACCATCTGGCAAAGACTATATCTATTGAATCTGCCAGTCGAAGATACAGCATAATCATCGAGGAACTACGTCAGGAAGCGCGGCAAGGACCGCAACACGCTAGCAGGCCGTTCTTAACAGGAGATTCTCACGGCGATTCAATGCTCTCCAGTGACCACGAGTCAGGAACAGCCCTAGATGAGTTGGGATCCATGTTCGAAGATCACGAATCGGCCACTTCCGGTTTCATGTCGAGTTTGAATCCATTGAGTCAATGGCAGCCCGCTGACTGGTTAGATCTCGACTCCTCGGTATGTGCTGACCATCGTCCCTGTTTGGCAGTGAAAGCTAATGATGTAGGCGTTTACATTTTGTTCCCAGCTCGATGATCTAATGAACCTCTAATAATGGAGCTGCGACCTGTTCGGAAGATCGAAGTAGATAAGTAGTCTTCAGATTGAACAAGAGATAGTTGTGGACTTGAAGCCCGAGTTGCCATTGCTATAAGAGCGCCCTGAGAGTTCTTCCTTTTTAATTAACAATTTCTATAGTCTTGATAAAAAAAGTCGTTTTTGTGTTTCGACTTTGTTAATAATATTATTTTAGTTTACGTTAGCCCGCCCCGGTGTAGATCCTTGGACACCAATTGGAATAGCTATACTAGCTAGGCAACACCAAGTTAAGCAGAAATGGCTGTTGACTGTTCAGGTGCAGGCCCATTGACATCAGCCGCTTCTGTTGGTTGGAAGGGTCAAGATGGACACTGTGACCTGATAAGAGTATGTTAAGCGACTCTAGATCTGGCCATACACAGGGTTATGAGGTATATACCACAAGACCTGACAAGACATTCTCAATTACATAGAGACTGTTGGGATGATTCTCCGGTATTACCACCAAAAGCCCTTCGTCTACGCATCTCATTTCAACCGTTCAAAACGCCGAACCAGGTCGTCCCAGTCCACCTGTATCGTCCCCATCCTCACCATCCAGTCCCCCTCCTTGCGCCTCTCCTCCGCAATAACCTTCCTCGTAGAACCATGCACAGCCTCTCTCAAGCTCTTACTTATACCCGCACTAGGATACGCGAAAACCCCAAACATACCGGCACCACTCTTCGTCACCAAACCCATCGCACCCTTGCCAAAGCCCTTCGCGGCTCCTAGCGCTCCCTCTTTCTTCGCGCCTTTGTAAGGCTGGATCGCCAAATCTCCTATACCGTCAATGAAACCCCATGCTAGTGTCTTTCCTGCTACTATCATGCCGCTCTTGGCGTCTGTAACAGGTCCGTGATCGCGGACTCGGTCACCGTAAAGTTGGGGTACGGATTTGAGGCCTTCTGTTATGGCGAGGGGAAAGTCTACCAGCATGCCTTTTGTGGCTGTAGAACCGATCTTTCCTGCGCTTTTGGCTGAAGCGCCGGCCATTCGTCCCGCGAGATTTCCAGAGTGTGCATTTCCTGGTCGGGTTGAGTCGCGAGAAAGACTGCCAACGCTCAGGTGATCACCATTGTCACCATGAGCCCTCTTGAGCTCGCCAGCATGCCGTTTCCGGTCGTCTCGATATTCTTCGACAGGCTTGGTGAAAATTCCCGTGATGCCACCGGCCATTCCGGTTGCTGTTGCCATGACTGCCGAAGACCCTCCTGAAATTGGATCCCATCTGGTGGTTTCGTTAAGATAGGCTTGCTCTGATACCTATATAGCGTCAGTTCACAGCTTCAGCATAAAACAGACGACGAGATACTTACGGTTTCAAGTGCTTGCTATCGATCGTCTTGGTAGTGATCAGAATCTCAGCAGCGATTTTACATAGCTTGACGGGACGTTTGGATTTGGTATATGACCATGCAGTTGGTTCGCTGGGGATCAAATCACACTGCATTTTCTCGAGAGGGAGCTGTTTGTGGAAAGACTGTACCGCAGCCCGAACGCCTTCTTCTGATACCATCTTGTTGGCTATAGCCACGGCTGCATCCGAGGCCTCTTGGGATAGACAGTATCGGATGGCTTTGGAGAGATTTTCTACTGTAAGTTCGGCATGAGGTATCGGGTTGGGACCTGCGCCTGCGTTGGCTACCATCTGACCCCAGAAAGGCTGACTAAATAAGAAACATCAGTAAATCAAGCTAGTCCAGGCTGCGGTAATGTCAACTTACTCGCCGAAGAAAGGAATAATAGTGGTTGGTTTCCCATTCCGCAGTCCACACGCCGTCGTTCCCGCGCCTCCGTGATGAACAACTGCTGCGACATGTTGGAAAAGCCACTCGTGAGGACAGTCACCAATCCAGTAAATATTCTCATCCTCTAATCCCGCAAGTTTAGACCAGCCTTTGGAGATGATAGCCCGGATACCAATGGCACGTATAGAGGCGAGGATGATACTGATGATTTTATCGGGGTTGTCTAGCACGATGCTACCGAAACCGATGTAGACTGGAGGCGGGCCGGCTTGAAGGAACTGAATAAGGTCGTTCGGCGGGGAGTATTGAGGAGGATCGCGAAAGAAGAAGCCACAGACATCTATGAAACCGTCAGCAAGATTGATGACGCGGTCGTTCAGGTATATCGAACAAACCTATATGAGGTGCCCAGTCGACGGGCTTAGGTACCAAAGCTGGTGACCAGCAGTAAGTAAAGGGAATTTTTAATGTCTGCGTTAACATCGGTGCATCAAACATGGCTACCTCCTCAAGATCAATCGACCTTCGCCATTTATTGATAATATCACCAAGTCTAATCAGTCAGCCAGCATCCTTCACGGTCGGAACATACTTACCCCTGCCAAGTCATCCACTCCACCACAGTATACGAGATATAATTCTCTAACCTAGGATCGTTCCCAACATTCTTCATATTAGCAAGCGGATGCGGAAAAGCCCTAGTACTACTCCAAGGCATAGTAAACATGAGATGCACAGGCACACCAAGCGCCTGCGCACAATGGACATGTGCGAAACTGGGTGGATTAGCAATGACAGCATCAGCTACAAAAGGCGAGCCAGTAACAGTGTCTGGTTTTATACAAGAGTCCCAGAATTCATAGAGCATGAACTGCATCATATCGCGCTTCTTCTGAATCTCTCCAGCAGCTAGGGTCTTCATGCTAGGGATAAGACCTGGGTTCTTAACCATGTATGCCATCAGTTCAGCTGGATCGCCGCCGATAGGATAAAATTCTAAGCCCGAGGATCGTACGAAACTTTCAAAGACGTCGTGGGTTGCTAGGCGAACGCGATGACCGTGGCGTTGGAGTTCGTTGCCGAGAGCGATGAATGGTTGGACATCTCCTCTACTGCCCACTACCTGAATAACAATGTTGAGCTTTGTGGCCCATGACCTGTTTGGTTCGGATTCTGTATATTCGGGGACGGGTTCATAGTTTTCGTCCGGTGCTTTGTAGATACGGCTAAGGGAACGGACGAGCTTTGAGTTGCAATCGATTTCGATACGGGCGTCGTCTATAACACGTTTAGCAGAAGACGTTATGGAGGAAGAACCGGGATACTACCTTGGATCTTGACGTCGTTCCCAGTAAGGCTAGAGAATGAGTAGGAGGGAAGCTCTGCGCATGTTTCGGTATCATGTACTAGCTCTCCAGTACTACTAGCTTTTCTCGAGAGTTGATAAGGTGGTATTGGAGAAGCTGGTTGTGGATATGAGGACTCGTCTCCTGGGAGCTCATATCTTATAGTGTTTCGTTTGCTGCCGGGCATTGATGCTGATGTTCAACAGTACGAAGTAGGATCAAGATGATGAAGGAAAAGAAATTGATAGAAATCCGATTCCGAGGGGCAGATGCCGAATCAGAGCATATAAGTACCATCATTAATTAGTGTTGCGCAAGCCATGGCGCAGCTACCGTTAGTAACTTTCATGACCAGGTGGCGCCCTGTGTTAGTTTATATCCACATCGTTAGTAACCTCGTTTACGGTTAATGCCGTAGCTAAACGAGGACTAAACGAGCAGAGCGAAGACGAAGGCACAGTCTCTGCTCGGCATTTGCCATTACGTAAGCCTGAACTAGCGTTTGAGCTGTTTGTATCATCATTTAGATCCCCACTATCACCTTGCTTTCGTTTGTTCTGTGTAGCTGAAGGCGAATCTTTTACGGCATGCGCATTACTTTCATCCGACCGGTAGTGTCCTGCATTTATGAGAAAACGGTTCAATTATTTCGTTTCGGATAGACAAGCTCCACACTGTCGAGCTTAACTTACTTAACTTACATATGACTATGTCTCGTCCATTGACAGGAACCGAGCATAACTATCAATTGTGTTGATTTGCCGAGTTCATTTACAAGGTTACATACAGTATCGTTCAAACCCAAGCAGAGCATAACCATTCACCCTTTTAGGGGTGGGTCTATTAGAGCCTCAGTGAATACTGGGAGCTCAGGTTAATACGGAAACAAGAATATATACTGAAACTATCAAACAATGTCTATAGCCCTCTCTTCTCTGTCACAAGTCCACCCACAGCCACGGCGAATATCCTCTATACACCAACATTCCTTGTCTGAGCATTTGTGAGGCCAACGTTCGGAACCCTTCAAGCTTTCGCATCCTTCGTGTATGCGTTCCGAAAAGGTTCCAACTCTTACAAACTCGCCCGGCTCCTCGGTCATCCGAAGTAACAAACCAGTCCGTCTGGATCCCATCATGTGAATTGCTAACTCGAGAAGGAATACTTCCTCGGGTTCGGTCTCACAGTCCATTCGACACTTAAGGTCTTCATCGGCGTATGGTACATATTGGGATGACCGCGTGATGAGCCCCCTAAGATGAATTCTGCCGCTTTTTGCTGCGCCGTATACAAAGTTTGGGTCCACGAGATCGATGGTAGTGCTGATTATCGTCGCTGTGTCCTTGATTTCATATTGGTAATAATGACAACCAATGGGTCCTGATACAGTAGTCCACGACCAAGATGGACCCTCCATTCTGGTGGTTATATTTTCTGGATCGTAATCGTCTTCGAGAGGTGAAGGAACTGACCATAGCAATGCGTATGGCATGTCTGATTTCCAAATACCTGCCGAGTAGCCAGTTGCTACGGGATTGCCATCACCGTCTTTGGTCTTTGCAAAACTCTCCGCCACGGCAGCAATGGCGATAGGTCTGTCCTGAAGGACACTTAGGCCACGCCTAGAGTACTCTTCCACCAACTCAGTCCACTTCAGAGTCAACCCAACATGAACACTCGCGTGGGAGTTGTAGTCATCATCTTGAGAGAAGAACAGGCTCTCTTGTCCATGGCCCATCTGCATACCGCGCTTCCTAAAATTCAGGACTTGTTTTGAAAGCGTTTGTTCTTGAAATATCCAAGCGCGACTATCAACGGGCTCTGGTTCCAACTTGTGTGGAAAGTCTTCTGGGATTGCGAACAATTGGGCCATGTCGTACGTACCGTTGACACGAACTGGAAGGGCGATTCCAGGCGCCCACGCCTCTCGATCCTGGAGAAATCCTTCTTCGGCTGATGCAGAGCAGGTGGCACAGATAGTGAGGACTGCATCATTGTATATGCCCGCCATTTTGGGCAACTCTCGGTCTTTGTCGGATTGTCCCACTTTGTCCTCTTCGATCTGGATTATGCAAAGCGAATCCACCCATAGATAGGGAATTTGCATCTGACGACAAACATGAATAGCATCACGAATAGTCAAAGGAAGATCTTCCGTATTGATCTCCCGATAGCGATCTTGGATGTTGAGATGAGTTGTCTGAGCCTCCTGAGGTCCGCCCCAGCAGTACGACAATGCCGCCCAAGTAGGGTCTTCAAGAGATTCGGTATCAACAAGTCTCGTCTTGTTTTGGCAAACATCGAGCAATCGTGAAGGCGATTTTCCGGTCCTCTCATTACTTTGATTTCTCAAATGACTGCCCAACGCCTCTCTAGCACGTCCGAATGCCCTATCGGAATTGATACAAAGATTAATTGGGGTGCCGTTACTGTCAAAGTCATCAAGTAATGACGTTATCTCTGAAAAAGCAAGTGTTAGCTAGTTATGAGAGCTCTGTAGGAGACGCAGTTTGACATACCGTTTGGTATTCTGAGACGATATTCACCACCAGAGTATGCCTTGGACTGGCAGGCCCATTGATTCAAGTTGATAGGCAAAACCCCATCGTTGAATTCCTCGTCGATTTCTTCGAGTAGTTTGAAGAATGGACATGAGGGAGCCGCCGCGGATACAGTTTCTCGTGACAAGCCGATCTTATACAACCGTGGGATATTATACCACAGTTCGATTGTCCTGTAGGCTGAGGGTGTTTCATCATCTCGATCGTCTTCTTGATTGTTTTCTTGATTGTTTTCTTGATCGTTCTCTTGATAGTTCTCTTGATAGTTCTCTTGATCCTCTTCTTGATCCTCTACTTGATCGTCTTCTTGATCGTCAACCTCTTTGTCCGGAAGAAGGCATGTCAGATCAATAACAACGGCTTGACAACGGGAACAAGAGTGGAACCCATACTGCAGGGCTTTCTGTGTGATAAACTCAGCGGTGGTTGAGTCCATCTCTAGCGGTAGACAAGACAGTGCTTGGGCGTTCGTTATAGTCCTACGTGTAGTATTTTGAACGGAATAAAATGAAAAGCAGGTCTTCATCGGGTTTAAATCGGCGGTGGACCCTAGGCATTAATGCATCTGCCAAGTTATCGTGAGCCACTTAAACTGCGATATTCCTAAGCTCTCAGTGGTCAAGACAATACACGGAGAGTGCTCAGACTGACTATCCTGTATAGGGTACTTATTAGTGGTTCTGGGCCTTTTCTCTACTGTGATCTGATACTGTGGGGTTGACTAGGGCCTGGCTGCTTGGTTTTGTGGATTTTTGATCAGATATGGGGAAGGATATATATTGATAAGGACAATGTGAAGGTTCGAGTTGTTGTGTATGAACATAAATAAGGGTTGTCTTATCTTATGCACCTCTCTTTAGATAACAGATCAAGTATTGCTGTCTAAGAAGAGGTAGTCGTATATTAATCACATTATCTTCCATATATCTTCGGGAGATTTCAAAATTGATTCTGCCTGTCTGTGCCTTGTGACAGATCAGATGATCATCTAACTGCACAATTTGATGTGCTTCCACCACGAAACTGTATGCTGTCTTTTTTGAGGTCCCCTCGAGCGATTAAACAAGCCTACACTAGTATTCTAGTATGTATAGATTGTTGGGATAATAGGGCAATGCCCAATCACAGTCTTTCGACGGTAGATCGTTTCTTCTTGGCCTCGAAGACTAATGAACTGAGCGTTTACATCTTGCTCCCAGCTTATGATCTAATAAGCCAGCTCCGGGGATCTTTGTATGAGCCTTTTTACCAAGTATCAATAATATGTTCTTATTACAGCTGTTATAGGTAATACTTATATCTTATAAGCAAATATTATTTGTATTTATATATCGGAAGATAATGGTTCAGTAAATAGATTTCTATATTAATATAGTTACCTACTTTAGAGAATCAAAACAGACCGCGCCGGGTACCGATCACCAAGTGTCTTTAAACGGCCCAGTTTACCATCAGAAGACAAAATGGCATAACAACCTATACGATGGAATACATCAACCTGATGAGGTGGTTGATAGAGAATGATACCGTGAACTAGCCCACTCTCTGATTCACGGTCGATTTCTGAGTAAGTGTGGAGTAAATAGATTAAACCATCAGCATCTTTGAAGGATATAGCTTGCCTCGTTGCGCCGTCGACTAGCCCTTGTTGATAGTGACCTGGTGGGAGGTTGTCGAGGTATGAGACAATGGCAACATGGTTTGAATCCTTCTCATCAAACCTTATCCTAAGACCAACTTGGTCGCCACCTGCCCAGTACTCAACTCGGTCGCCATCCTCGAAACCCTCGCAGTACGTATCAATAACGAAGTCTTCACTCAAGTGCCCGTCAGAACCTCTAATGGCGGGCCCAATGAGATGGCCGCGCAGTTGGATGGCGCCCCCACGTAACAAACCGGTGTCATGCGAGTCATCCACATAATGCAACCAAACATCCTCAACGGAACATTGCTCCAGATCATTCACTTCCGTAGGCATAATCAGTTCGTAAGGGCCGTCTAGTGAAAGCCAGCTCCACGAAGGAGCTTTGTAGGTCTTTGACCGCGTTGTTGTCGTTCTCCTTCCGGTATTTGCCCAGGCAAGCGACCCTGGGAGAGAGCCACGCCAGAAGCCCGCCACATATCTTTCTGTCATTTTGTGAGAAGCCCTGAATGCATGTGCTATTCCAGCAAAAGCCATCAATCGATCTTCTTCCTTGGTCAGAGCTGTGTTGGCATACATCGCGGTCACGGTTTGCCATGAGCTGTCAGTGCTTCCGCAATCTGCCAGCGCCTCTCCTGGTCCCTTCATTGGCTCTGCTTCAGCTTTCCAATACTTCATGACACCAGTCTCATCGGGAACACCATTTGGAAAGGTCTCACATGCCAATTTCCCATGACATTGCCACCAAGCCTGCATACTGCCGAAGATAAGGGATCTTTTCGAAAGATACCACTCTTGGGTAACCCAAGCTCGCTTACGAAGTGGAGAGAGAGATACGTCAGCGTAAAACAAATCAATTGGGACGATACGAAGTCTTCTCTCTTCCTCCCCTGTCCACCGGCTAGTAATATCCAAAGGCGTCAGAAGGTTTTGATCTCGGTGGGGAAAGATGTCTTGGGAGCTGTCAGCGGCACTGGCCGCACATAGGTTTAGGTCGGCATTGGCGTATACAGAACCCATCATAGTCGCCTCTTTCTGCCAGTCGGAGCGCGAGTCTTGGAAGATGCAAAGAGAATCAATCCAGATAAACCTGTACTGTAGCTGAACACATATAGCTATCGCATGTTTATATGTTTGAGGAAGTACGTGCGTATCAAAACCTGTAAAAAGCTGACTGGCATTCTTCCTCTCTAATTCCAACCTCTCTATGTTACCCCAACAGTGGGAAAACGCAACGTAGTTCACTTCCACATTCGGTGGAAGATTGACCGATAATATTAGCTTTGCCCGGTTCGAATTGATGATCTCAACTAGTCTCGTAGGGCGGAAAGTACGGTTCGGTATTCCACATTGTTGATGGTACATCTTGCACTCGTCGATCCACTCCCTTGCGTCCTGAGATATCATGTGATCACCAAGTTGGAAGGTCGAAGAGGGGTAATCGGAAGGCTCTCCAAATGGGTGATGTCGCTCAGTCTCTTGACTATGAAGGCCATGATCATGGAATGACACACCTGCCCCTATTACCGGCAAGAAGCCCAGAAGTAAATCGTATGCGCCATCCCTTTTAATGCGCACGAAGCTCCAATATGTGATATCGTCTCCTGCAAACTCGAGCTGATAACATGAATTGAACTTCCGATGTCGCTTGCCAGACATGTTATGCCGGTCCATATAAGCAATCCATCTGCAAATATAGCATCCGGCCCTAGCAGCAGCTTGGAGCTGTTCCCAGCTTTGCTGGCGGGGCGTCTCGACTGTGTTTTCTGGGCGCACGCCAGTAAACATTGCTCTACATACTGGACACACTCTGTCAGGTATTGCCAGCGATTCTTGCATGTTTTCCACAACTTCGGGCATTTTTGGAGTCAAGGCATAGATTAGATAGTCGACATTTTGATGGAAATTCTGAATTGCCGGAGGATATGATATGGTGATGTAAGAAAAAGAGCTTGAATAGAAGGAAGAGAGCAAAAGTTCTATATCATCTTTTAGATTAAGCGAGTGGCTATTACACAGAAAATCTCTCATCAATTGTGTTAAATAGCCTAATAACAACTATCCATAAACCTGAGCCAAGAAGAAGCTGACTCAGTAGCCCCTCCTCGCACTGTCCACTTTCGTAGTATTGGGGATATGAACACGAATACGACAACTATGTGGGGGAACATTTCCCAACACATGGAAGGAACAGCTCCTGTCCTTTAATGGGTTCTGCGTCGCCTTTGCAATATTTCACAACTTCATTTTCATCGGGAACACGATTCGGAAAGGTCTCGTATGCCAACTTGTCATGGCAATTGCCACTAATTCTGCATACTGACGCGCGCGGGTGGCATAAGACATCGGACGTGAGGGTCCACATATCCCACAGTTAACAAGCTCTTCGTGTCAGAAGTCTTCTGTCACACCCCAGTGGCGGTACGAATCAATAAAGGGTGGTTCATCAATATCTCTAGACAAGGCGACAGAAAACAGCACAGTCGTGGACTTTTAGTTGGAGGATCAGACGGCAACAGCCGAGCTGAAAACGATGGCCAATGAAACCCGTTCATTCCACCACAACACCATCCAGAGGGGGAATGTTTAAAAGTAGGGTTTCAGCTTGCTACGTTTTAGTTTGACTGCATATGCGCTTTCATCAATAGCGCGCGTTGGCTTGTTCCCCGCACTCACTAAATCGAGTGCCGTGTCCTATCTCATCTTGCAACTCTGCCAACTTTGCAACAGTTTCTCGTACCATAACCAAGCTTTGAACGACTGCCGTTGGTGTGCCTGATATTAGTCTGCATCTCCACAGAGCTCGCCGCCTCGACGATTACTTTTTATAAGCATTTGACACCTTTCCTAGGGGTAAGGCATATAGAGAGATCTGTTTCAGCCAGAACATACTGCTGCGACCCTGTCTCGCTCAACATCGCGAAAACGGCATCATGCAGCAGAAGCAAGGAGTATCACGTCAGCCCAAGGGTCTCAGATCATTGGTTATCAGCAGTAGTTCTTGATCAGGTATGAAACTTGAGGCCAGCCCAGCATTGCTTGTGGCGAGCTGGACCTTCATTAGGGTTAGCTTAGTGTTGCGGCTGAGTGAAAGTGCTCTCTAGAACGCGGGGTTGATACATTCCAATACATGACACAGAATCGGTACATATCGGATGGGAGTTTTGCGTTGACGTAATTCATAAAGCAATCCCAACTATAAATACGCACATATTTGCATGGACTTGGCAGAAACTCTACGCAATTGCTCGTTACTGCATCCAAATACTCAAAACCACTCCCAGAACAACTTTCTTCTATTTTTCAAACTGGCTCAACCAAGTAAACCTTGGTGCGGCAATATCAACCAACGCGCCGCCGCAGCTCTATCTTCTGGTAGAACCAACCCAGTCACTGCCATGGCTACCAATACCACTTCTGAACCTGTCAAGTACTCCTGTCGTACCCAAGAGGATACAAACCCAAGCTTTGGCCCTGCTCCTATTTCCAATCTTGAGGGCACCACTGGCGATAACGCACCAGACAAGCCCGATTCCCTAGTCATCGGTTTCGGCCCCATCATACCGCGCTGGGACGTTACACCACCTGGTGGCAGAAAACTCCAATATTTTGTCAAGACAGACACCTTTCCAGATACCAACAAGGCAAGGTTCGCAGCGAAAGAATTCCAAGCCGCTGCCGACTCCTGGGCTAGGCTTCAAATCGGTCTTACTTTCTCTGAAACTACTGATCGGGAGAGCGCAAACTTTTACTTCGTATATCAAGTTAATGGGCGGTTCGATGATGGAGCACTAGCTCAAGCTTTCTTCCCACACGAGGTTGATCAGGATGTCATTGTCTTCTCGTACGCCTTTGAGGGTAAAAACACATCCATCCTGAAAGAAATCTTCCTGCATGAGATCGGCCACGTTCTCGGTCTCCGACACGAATTCGCAATTGAAGGTGACGACTTGGGTAATAGGCCTGAGGGCGAAGGTGCTAAGCTGTTCATGGAGAAGAATGCCAATTCAGTCATGAGCTACAACTTCCCACCCAAAATCCAGGATAGTGATCGCACGCAAACCATTGAGTTCTACAAATTGCCACTTGGGTATATGGTTGACGGCAGTCCTGTTACTGACTATCAGCCCAAGATTCGTCGCAAGAACTGATAGATGCGATCGAAGTTATCACAGAGGTTTAAGGAAGAATGAGACGATAAAGACACCTGGTATTATATAGGTATACTATCTAAGATAAGTTGTATCATATCAAGTACCTTTAGTAACATCATATGTAACACGAATTTGCAACACACGAATGCGTTGTAAGCTGGATGACTTATATTTGTTCAGTTATGACTAAGTAATATACATCGAAATACAAGCTTACTATATAATTCCTAGATTGTTGCAAAGGCAACACCTCCAACAATTCCCGCTGCGATTATGCATGTTATAATGCCTGCTACTATTCTGTCCGTTGCCGTAATCGTCTTATATGGTGGTTTATCGTTAGAGACGTCGATGTAAGTATTACCTCCACCCGGGTCACCTTTTGAAGTTCCACCAGTTTTTGTTGTTACAGGTGGTTTTGCTTTCGGGGTGAGGGTATACTGGATAGCCTGCAACGCACTCATTTGCGGCCCGACGCCAACAATTCCATCAAACTTGTCGGACAACCACGTGAAGCCGCAAGCTGTACCAGCTACGCCTTTGAAACCTTCCGCAGGTGCTCCTGTACACACTGCAGCAGCTTTACGGGCAGATGCTCGCAAAATCTTCATGATGGTTTCGGATGTATGGGGTGCTATTAGTGAGCTGGTGGCCATCCAGCGAGCTAGGTAGCCCTTGAATGTCTGTTGATCCAAGTTGCATAGCTTATGCTCTTCGCAGAATTGTTCATAAATGACATCGTTCTTAGTGAACTTGACCTGGATGTCCTTTAATAACCCATCTACACGAGATTTCCATGTGCTCTTCTCGGTCAAGTTATACATGGCTGCAGCTCCGTAGAGGTAGATGCCGGTATTATAGGACCATTGGTTAGTGTCCATAGAGCTGGGGCATTTTCCGGCGAAATGCAGTCCATCCATGATCTGGTAGTCTTTAGTAATGAGACCTATCTCAGTTTCCCAGTCCCAGATCTTCTCAGCCCACTCCGCATAAGTGCTATTCCCGGTATAGCGAGCGAGGCGCGCAGCAATATTGAAGAAGCAGCCATTCGAAATCGAGTTCTTGTAGTCATATCCCACGTTCCAGGTGAAGATTTGCCAGCGAAGACCGCCCCCGCAATGCTGTGTATCCCAACGACTGGCGTATTCGTTGAAAACAGCTTGAACCAAAGCAAGCCAGTGCGGTTCATCTTTTGGTGGGTCAGGAAATTTATGCTCGGCTGCTGACATAGCAGCGACTGCCCAGAAACCTTGATCGTCGTTGCCTTCTGTCATGGTCTGGTTGTCGGGCATATAATCTTTGTCAGTGCCGACCTGATGCAGCATAGCTTGCATGGTGATAGCATTGTAAGTTTCATCGCCGGTCAGCCACCAGTAGTCGATTAATGAGCCGAACATCCCCCCTGCTATCCACCCTGCACGGGGTCAGATGGTGAGCTGAACAGAGATTCTTTGACCTACAGTAATAGGGGTCCGGAAGATTTCCTGGTACGTCGCCGGTATTATTGCCAGTGTAGTATTTTACCAAGCCGTGTGCAACGGAGCTTGCGGCTTTTTTGATAGACTCTGGATAAAGTAAGCAATAAAGTACCGAGAGGACTAGCGGAACTTACTGTCATCATCCCAATTTACATCAACAGCGTTAACAAAAGCCGCCAAGGCTGAAGTTAAAGTGAATGTTTTAAATATTGACGGTTTCATCTTGTTGATCAATGCCAAGTATTGGTAAGAATCTGGCGCTGGATGAAATACCAAGTGAATGCCGACTTATTCCTCGACTGCACATTTCTCCAACAATAAAGCAAAAAGGAGGAGGGCAGTTACTGTCCACTAACCATGATACTTAAATATTCCCGTAGCTTGTCTCGCTTGAGGATATACGAAGTGGGGATCCACATGTTAATGAGACGAACCATTATACCTGGTCCAAATATAGTATCAGGTCAAAGCGAGGCGAAGCAACCTCGTGGACACGAACGAGCAGCTAGAACAAAGGGAGGTAGCAAAAAATTATCACTGTACACTGTGAGCCTGACGGGCTATTAATGCATGCTGGGAATTCCCTACAGTGTAGACCACATCAGGCGATAATGAATTTTTATCCTGGTTGATCCGTTTTTAGTATTGTGGGCGAATTATCTTATTAATTGGCATTCCTCACGATGCTGTTTATTTAACATATACACTTCTAATCTCGCTCTCCAACAGTAATTGATAGGTTGTTATTTGGTATGGCGAATTTCCCACCGTAAAGTAATTCAAGCTTATTTGCTTAATGCTAGACGAGAGATTAAGGTTAATCTTAAATACGGTGTGGGGTCCATTGCATTTGCACTAGGTGTATCTAGAATTAGCTTATTAAGAAGCATAAACTTCAGAAAATGCTATTGGCTCTCATACCCAACCTGAGTAGCTAGGGTAAATCAGGGGCAAGTTTACCCCTAAGAGTACTTTATCTTGATAAGCTGTTGTTGCTTCAGTGTAGCGATACTATTTCCTCACTTTTTCTTCTCTTTTCTTTTTTCTTCCCTACATTTTTTCCAAAATGAAAAAAGCCATACAAAATCGCGAGGGAAAATTTAAAGCTATGAATAGCTGGCGATTGGTTTACAGTTGAATTTTGCTTCTGTAATACGAGGAATTATTTGAGAGATATCAAAGGCGAAAAGTGCTGGATTACCATAGAAACGGCCGCTAAGGTACGTGCTCGAAGGGCATTCCACACTCAGTCACAGATACAGACTGTGGCATCCCTTTCATTGTGACTTAATGTATCCGCCACGTGGCCTGAATATCTTGAGTGGTTATCTTTTAATTACACTGCTCTTTATCCAGTCATTGCATTTCGCCTGATTTAACGCTTTGCCCTTGGGAAAATTCTTCGCAAACACCAATAGCGAGATATCCTTATTGGATAGATATTAGATATACGATCAATTGTCTTACTTTGAGTCTATGACATTCTTCACTTTACTTCCTTCTATCTATCATTTCTCTTAATAATAAGCAGGAGCCTCTGGCTTAATAGACAGGCTTTACTCACCAGGACATGGCTAGTTCTCTGGTCAAAGACCTAGGCTTCCCGCACACATCGTCCAAAGATACATCGTGTGGCTGCAGAAATTTCACCTGATAACAGAAAGGACAACTATACGTTATCCCGAATTTGATTCGCTTTGCTGTAGTTGTTGTTGCCTCGATCTGGCAAGGGGTTATTCGTCTGCCGGTGAATTTGGGAGGTATAGGTTAATATGAGATAAGATAGGATGAAGTGATGCAATGAGGATTTCTATTAGTTGATTTGCGATATTTTTTTGCAAAGATAATTTATCCAGATCTTATTCTATTAGACGAATAACTTTATTAAGTTGCATGTAATGCTATCTACAATGGAGCCTCTCCAATAAGTTAAACTATTATTCGGATGGGCAGGTACTTCAGACTGATACTTATCTCAACCTCAATAGTGTAGCTTCTCTCATCACATTAGTCGTCTTGTTTCTCTTTCTATAAATACACATGATAGTACTAATCAATTGAAATTTACTGCTGTGTTTCACCACCTCACAGACAAATCACATTCTCGTCAGTATTCCAATACTGCAACTCTCTGAGGTTTTCCACCGGAAATAACAACAACTCCACAACCACCCCGGACTGGCATAGGCCCACACATTGCTCAGTGGTAACATGCTTGTCCTTGGAAACACCAAGCTGATCCAGTTTTCGCTGTATAGTGTCGACCAAGCCCTGAGCGCGGTTGTGTATACCCCGAGCTTCTTGAATGAAACTGTAAAGCTTTGGATCCCCTAGCTGTCGCTGTTCATGGATCTTGGCTTGCTCAAGGGTCGAGAAACAAGACAAGGTGACTCGCAGATCTGATTCAGCCGATGACCAACTTTTGGACCAGCTATCCTCAAAGGAAAAGAACAAAATCTCGACTTTAATACAAACTGTGACGCTTTCTGAAACAGTCTTGCTGCTGGAGCCAAGACTCATCATAACACCAGCATCGCCACCGATTCTGTAACCCGCGACGTAGTAGTCACCCCAACGTTCTTTGAAGGCGGATAATCCACCATTGTACTTGAGAGTTTGTAAGGCGGCTTCTGATAGATTCGGGGGTCGTGAGAAGGTAACGGACCCAGCTCGGTAAGTTGTCATGACTGATGTTTTTGAAGCCTGATGCAGGAGTTCCGTTAGTCTTTTCTAATGTGCAAAACTAGTGAAGGAGTATGGATGCACTTACATCATTGTTCTCAATCACATGTCTATCATACTGACAGGACACACTGGCAGATACAACAAAACAAGATATGCCAACCCCAACACCGACGCTGAGATGATCAGCAGAGGTTGATGAAGATGTGGATTCACTGGATTTGTAGGATGCATCGCCGTCAAAGGGTTCAAAGTTGATATGCGATTTGTGTACTGAGTCGGCGTCGAAGGCGGAATCCCGCGAGAAGGGGTCAAGCTTTGATGTTGATGCTGTTTTCGTGTTGAAGAATGACCCCAAAGAAATAGGCCGAGTGTGCCATGGCAGCCGAAGGACCTGTCCAGTTGACGCCTGCCTCGCAAGACTGGTGATCAGAGGATCGAATTCATCTACAGTCATCCTTGACGCTCGCAGTCGCAATGGTAAAAAACTTGATTAAAAGAAAGATGTGCTGGAGTGATCCAGCACAGTGAGTACCGAAGGTGAGCAAAAGAAGTTGGCGTCAAGCCTAGAAACAGGTTCGTATCATGGCCTGTAATAGTTCTCCATTGACGCCCATGGCTGGCCTATAGCGGCTGAACTCAACAACATGCCCTGCATTAAACTATAGAGACACTATGCATATGCAATCATACTGTAATATCCACTGCCGATCACCACAATGGCTAAATATGAGGCGTTTGATAGCAAGCTGAAAAGTCAATTCTAAAAGTCGGTAACTACTATTAGGTCGGCTGAACGCCATATATAGGCTCTATTGGCTAGCTAAGGCCGAAAGATTGTCTAGGCCCTCTGAGATTCAATAGTGCGTTTCTACCCCGCTCGTTAGTGCAATTGGTCAATTGCTTTTAGGTTGCAGTTTATTCATGGCGGGCTGAATTGGAATGAGGACCTGGTCTCATTGGCGCCCGTGGCTTGTACAGTAATATGTGCTATTGTAATTGATACGATAATTGTTCCACGTCAGATTCTAGACTTGATTCGTGGGTGAAACGGTAGGCCAACGGAGACGGTTGGCATGATGAGACGTGTAGCATTTTAATATAAGAATAGACCTCCCAAACCTTCATTTACATCCCGTATCTTCTATCCACAGGCACAGCATTCCGCCTTCATATCGCATCCTCTAAACCTCATCCTGCATCGCTTTCTTGACTCAAGAGTAGACACTACCCACCATGGCACTTCGCCTAGCGCCATACAACAATGGCATGAGACTTGGTAAGTGTGACAATTTCTAACTTGAACGTTTGAACTTTCAGCTAACTATACTTAAGGCCAGGGGTACGTCGTACTCACAGCTCGTCCGAGCGATATCTGACACCATTCTCACTCTAGATTCAACTCGTACACCCAGCAGATCTGTGTCGACGATGCTGTAGTAACGGACCCAGATCGAATCGATAATCCAGTCACCAACGATGGATTCACTATGCGGGACTTGAGGTTCGCCATCAGCGGTGCTCACACCACACACAGCCCCAGCGGTGAAGACAGTGGCGATGCTGTCCTTGTGTCTCCAGCAGGTGAGGAGAATAACGATAGCGCTGCCCTTGCAGCTCGCAGTTTTGCTTTTCAATTCCAGCAGCGTGCCGAGCAAATAAAAAAACTCATCGAGGACATCAATGCCTACGAAACTGAGCTTGAGGACGTTTCCAAGGCTGAGACTGCTGAGCGACGAAAAAAGGCCCTGATCTTAGAAAATAAGCGCATCAAACTCTCCAAGCTGAAGACGCTCGAAGTGACTGAGGCTCTCAAGTCTGCTGACTCTAAGGGCTTGGCTGAAGAACTTGCCAACCGTGGGCGAAGCCAGGTCGTCACTTACACTTCCCGTTTCGTCAGTAAGCTCAGGTATGTTCTTAACATCGACTCATGCTGCTACGATGATTACTAACGCTGGATCAGCGAAGTGACGGACGAAATGAACATCTCTGGCTCCCTGTCCATCAAATACGGTGCTATTGGCGGATCCGGTAAGGGATCATTCATCGACTCGGATAAGTTCAAGGAGAGCGACTTGAACTTCTTCATCAGCGTCAAAGTGATTAATCAGTCAATCAATATCAAGGATGCTCTAATTTACCAAGCACTGCCCTCTGTTGACGAAAAGAACTTTGTCGAGGTCTTCGGAGACTGCTTTATCTCTGGTCAGTTACGTTATTTTCCAAACCCATTCGGGTGCAGTACTAATCCTTGCTAGGATTCCTTGAAGGTGGCGAGTTCAATGCTCTGGTCAGCATGAAGGTACTCAACAAAGACAAGAAAACTGAAATTGAGGCAGAGTATGTTCTCATGTAATACAAATCTCTACCAAAGCTGACATTACTTTCAGGGCCAAAGTTGCCATGACTATTGGGCCCGTTGAGCTCGAGGCCGAAGCCAAGGTTAAAGTGGCCAAGAACAATATTCAAGCAAATACTGAGACCACAATCCAAGTTGGTTGGTCTGGGGGTGGAAGCATCAAGCCAAGTATTACTCCCCATCTTCACCACCATTCAAGACCTACTAACTCGTTGTGACAGTGGACGAGCCTTGGAGTATCGACACATTAATGCAGACTGCGGCGAGATTCCCAGACCTGGTAGCGAAAACCCCACAGCGAACTTAGTGAGATTCACCTTAACATCCAACTACTCAATCAATTCTGACCTTTCAAGTGCGATTCTCACCAAGTACGAAGCTCTGCGAAGCTTCATGGTACTGAAGCCGGAGAAGCTTTCGCCCATTATGTACGAGAACGCTGCAATCTACACCAACGCCCTTCTAGATGCGTACATGGACTACAAGAACGTGAGTTATAGATGGTGAGCGGATGAGAGTCGATTACTAATATGGGTCTTCTAGATCTACCGAAACATTTCCTCCGATCTCTTTGACATCGATGCCGGAACAAAGAAATTCGACAAGTCAATGGACACAGCCACTCTTGCCGACAACACTACCCTTACCAAGGTTGATGACGAGTCAAACTTCTCGGCCAGCTACAAAGGCATGGAGCTCGCCCGAAGAGCATGCCGCTTCCAGATGATGAAGATCGTCACTGAAGTGGATCTTGTCACGTCGAAACCTGCATTATCAACTGATGAGACCCGAGGTGAACAGTTCCAGAGCCCAGTTACATTCAGACAAAGACTGCCAAAGGTCGTTCTTGAACGAACCCCCCGGAAGCTTCAATTGTTCGGCGACGAAGAACAGACATACCACCCTCTGCTTGAAGGCGCATCTGGGAGTAAGGAGGAGGCAGATAAGGTTGCTTCTCTCGTGGCGGATACACACGATATCAGCGAGCACCTCCGTCTAGCCCCTCCTATTGGCTCAGATGAGGGAACTCTGTTCTGTAATCTTGACTTTGTCAAACCTGCCTTTGCTCTGCTGCAGGTCATTGTCGAGATCTCAGACCGCGGGGTTGTGAGTGGAATGAGAACCCGATACTCCAACGGCCTCGTGACAAATCTTGGAGCTGTTGGGGGTGGGAAACAGGTCACATTGAACCTGCATCCTGAAGATGGAGAGAGGGTTTTTGCTTGCTCAATCGAAGTTGGCCGTCCTACTGATGAGGCTAATGCCAAGGAGAGAGTCACTGCGGTTCGTCTGTATACCAACCGTGGGCCTGATCTCATGGGTCAGGCCGACAACTGGCAGCCTGCTCTAGAAGGCAAAGGCCAACGCGGCAACACTTCCTTCGAAGGATTGACCTTGAGGCACTATGACCCTTTACTGGCCGGTGGTCATCTCAAAGGCTTCTGGGGACGAAGTATCAACACTTCAACCTCGGGTAAGCGAAGTGGACTTTACCGAATGGGCCCGATCTGGGGAGATACTCAGGATGATTCTGCTGTGGCTGCGGGACTCGAGAGCGGAGATGACAACGAGCAGGATAGGCCAAAGACTGGAGGTGTAAGAGCGCTCGATATTGGCTGGAAGCTCGAGACCAACATGACCCGCTCCACGACAGTGCGTTTCGAAATGGGTCTGGCCTCGGTACCAAGAGTTATCTATGGTCTTCGCCAAATGGACATTATCGCTCCTCATGGTCCCAACATTGCCGTTGAGACTCTCAATCTCGGCAAAGAAGGCTTCGACCTGAAGCTGCAAAGCTGGAACAGCCTTGTGTTCAACACAGAAGCAAACTGGCTGACGCTTCCCAATAATAGCAACGTCAATTTCCAGTACGGCGAACTAGATAGTTCAGAACTACCCGGTCGAGCGCCTACCCAGAACGCCAGCTTCCGCGTCTACTTCGCCAAGCCATACAAAACTGAGCCCAAAGTGCAGTGCTGGTTCACTTCCATCGTGCAGCCCAAGGGATGGAGGTCTCTCCGATGCAGCGTGTCCAATATCACACGAACTGCCTGCACCGTGACCATGGAGACCTGGGCAGGACGACAGTTCGACCGTGCAAAGGTCATGTGGTTGGCGTGGGACTCTGAGTACGATGGTAAGAATGTTCGCTCAGGCACAACCTTCTTTAAGAAGGACACGCCAATTCAGGATCATCCCTGGTACAATGGCTCTTTCGCCAAGCAGCCTGTTGGGTTCGGGGCTATTTGTCACATTGATTTCCCTGAGCAGGCGACTAATTTGCGATGCTACACGAACATTATTGAAGCTACTAAGGAAAGACTCAAGTGGCAGGCTGGTACCTGGGCCGATACAACAATGGACACAACTGGTATGGTGTGGATTGCAATGGACTAAAGTGGTAGTATAACAGTTAGGGTTCTAAATAGGTAAATAAAAGCTCCTTAAGGTTAAAATAGGGTAGTATTAACTATCTGAGCTATCTCTACTAGAGTGTCTTTATATAACTAATACTATAAACATTAGCTAGCAAGGAGGGGGGTATTAACTCAATAAGCTTAATTAGATATAAAAATATAAAATAAAGTGAAAAGTATAAAATAACCCGATATAAGCTAATATATGCAATAAGTAAGTAGGATAGATAAATAAGTAGGATAAAAATCCCTTACCCTAAGCTGTACTTCTATTATACATATTACTATCTCAGAATTCGCTGGCAGAGGAGTAATAAAGCGAGTATACGAGTGGCCTTATAGGCAGAAGCTATCTCAATTCTCTAGCCACTCATAACTATAGCTCTCATCTTATCAACGATAAAACTCTATCTCCCGAAATGACGAGAGTAACAGCCATATGAAATGTATCACGAGCTGCACACCAGGTCAGTGATCTTGTTGGATTGG
>JAAVUC010000455.1:0-30997 GCA_014898925.1 Fusarium nelsonii
CCGGCGAACCAACGAGTATTAAATTAAATTGATGTTTTCCCTACCGCGCAACACACACGACAATAAAGAGAACTAAACTGTTTTTAGCGTGATTCCGGCTCTGGGTTAGCACTTTTTCAATTAAATCTCCAATCAAGAACTGAACCTCTTTATATATGAACTTTCTACAGGAACTACCTTATGCTGTACGTCATAAGGAATTCTCATAAGTGGAGCTAAGATCCGAATGCGGAAAAAAGTGCCGGTTGGCTTAAATCTCGGGCCGGTTGTATTCTCTCAAGACTCCACTCTTCGAGAAGTCCGATTCGAGTGACGCTCTGGTGGACGAACAACTTACCGACAAGGCTTGGGTAAGACATTCACAGAATGTCATTCAGGCAAACGAAATGAGAACAGTAGAAGTGCCTCTACTCGCATTGAACTGATCGTTGATCATGAATTCGGCAGGTACCCTGGGTAATCAAGCGATGCTGTCAGCCGTCCACTGAACAGACTGACTTTTGTAAGTTATCAACTCAGCGTCATGGGTGTCTCGTCCAAACTCATCGCGCACATGACAGCAGTAGGCGAGTCGGATACAAGCCCGTTTGTAAGCCCCTTTTTATGTCCGATGGTGATTACGGATCAGGAAGCAATAGGTCTTCGGGAAGTGGGACACGGGCCTTTCTTTGTTCCACTACGGATTCAGACAAGGGCTTGCCCAAGTAGTAATATCTTGCATACGGGAAGTCTAGGTAGGAATCAGCCCGATGTGATTAAGATACATGTGTACGACCCTTGTGTTTGAAACATCAGGCGCTAAGTCAGTCGCGGTATACTCAGTGCAATCTCATAGCCCGATAGACCGAACTGGATTATCTACCCGAAGGCAATATTATAAAGGCCGATAAGAGAGTACGGTAGTTGATCGAGTTCATGCGGAAATTTTCTTCAAGCTTCATCACAAAGGTTTTGTATTCGTAAGCTGATCCATGAGTCACTATCAGCGCAGAGATTGATCAAAGACTGCAACATGAACTTATATTCCTTGAGCTCCGTGACCGAGTTTGTGTACAACTTTCCATCGAAAGGCTTTTGATGCAGCCCATTTAAATAGCCGATAAATGGCTATAGTCTGGTCCAGCTCTGTTTCCATGGAACGATTAATGTCAGATTCATCTTCTTGTGCACTAATGTAGACGTTAGGCGTGTTCCTGAGCCGGCAAACGATATCTCCATCATTCTGACTAGTGGGAAGGACCAAATGACGTTCGATGATTGCTTCAAGATCTGACCGAGACAGTCGAAGAGCTCATATCCACTCGTTTGCCCTAAGCTCATCAAGGGCGCCTAACAATGGTGGCCGGATTGTCTGCCAAAGTTCTCAGGATCAAGTCCATAGTCGCTCCCATGTCCAATTTATCTCCTTTACAGCCTATCAGACGGTGATTGGTTGAAAGATGGGTTCGCAACTAGAATTTATAAAGCATACTCTACGTTTGGCTTGACTGGGTAGCCACGACGGTAACGTTATGAACCATTAGCACACTGAGGTGAAATACTAACTGGATTTATAATATAGCAAATTAACAGATATCCAATTAACTAATAGAGAATATAGTGACAATTAGTGTTGATGGACGAAGAAAAACTGGTAAACCGGAGGAAAGCCCTTTCCCATCCCTCACTAACTCAAATCCCACGTCCCTCACCCTGCACTACTTATAGGCTTGGCAATTCTGTTGGTTATCGGAATGGGCGTTTGGCCGTCTTTGTTCTTTACTGAAGCACATCTGGAGGTTCTTCCGCTAACCGCCGAGTAAGAAATTTTAATCATATCTTTGAGACTATTATGCTTGACTATCTCGTATGATACATAAGGGAGGTTGCCTGCAGCTTGTATTGAGGTTTTTGATTGCCAAATAGGCGAAAGAATTCGTTAACTTTGGCTTGGCTAGTATAATCTCGTTGGCCAGTAAACGCAGTTACAGCATCCATGGCTAGGTCTGCAATGCTGTGCCATCCTTCAGCTGTCAATGCATTGGATTCGTAGTACCAGCCGGCAACAAACTTGGATGAAGCGAGAAAAAGGTTTGAGAATGAGCCTAATAGGACGATGTGCTGGATGGAGGACATAGCGGGTAAAGATAGATGGTTGAGTAGCGACTGATATGAGACGAAGGTTCTAGTTAATAGACAAGACGAACTGTAACTACAGGATCATTCAAGAGAAGATACTTTATATATATCACAGACAAGAGATATAAGCGTAGGCTTGGAGATAATTATAAAGAATGCTCAAGTACATTGCTTACTCCGTAGGGGATTTGCCCGCATTCGCATTCGCTATCGCACTAGCCTGACTTATCAAAAAAAGCAGTCTAGCTAAAAAAGGGTAACTTAGCTTAAATTAAAAATTTAAGCTTAACGTGCGTGACACTCGCTTATCACGCACGTTATTCATTCGGCACAATTTAATGGAGTAATTGACGTCATGAATGGATTACGCACTCGCATAAGACATGAATCTAATACTGCATGACCATGATAGACTGCATTGTGGCTGAGAAGCTTACTTGATTCGTAATTGCCGCGTTTTCTATCGTTTCCTCGCTTGCGGACTCGTCTTGACAGATCCGATGGGCCCGGTTCACAGCGACTGCTGATGGCTATCCGTAGGCTATTTTCGAAAAGACGCATGCATTTTCAGATTAAATTCCCAGGCCAAAGTATATCCGTTCAAATGAAGTCCGTGTTTACAGCCGCGATGACGCTTGCCTTGAGGAGTTTGATTCTTTAAACTTATTATAAAAGAGAACCTTTACACGTCAAACATATCTTAGAACACACAAGCAATTAACTCACCACCTAGTATCTCATTCAATATTTTATCAACTCACCAAACACCTTCAATTTTTCACCATGATGAAAAATCTTCTTTTCCAAACTGCTTTTGCAGGATTCTTTGCATCCTCAATGGCCAAAGACAAACCAGCCAGCTTCGGCCCACCACCCGGTTCAGACCCTCTGACTTGGGGGTTCTATGCAACTCCTGAAGTGCAAGGCCCAAAAGACCTGGTCGTTGAGGGAACCATCCCGAAATGGCTGAAGGGCTCTTTGTACCGAGGCGCTGCTGCGACCTGGGATATCGGCAACTATACAGCCGAGCATTGGTTTGACGGGTTTTCTCGCAACCATCAATTCGAGATCGCGAATGGTCAGGTCACGTACAAAAGCCGCAATGGCTCTGACGAGCTCGACGACTTTGTTCGAGAGACTGGTCTGCTTCCCGGTGGTGACTTCGGCGGTGACCCTTGCAAGAAGATTTTTGGTGCTTTTGAAGCTACCTTTAGAGACGGCAAAAACACGCGCGGCGATGATGATCAGGACAGCATTCAGGTGTCCTATGTTCGAAATTGGCCCGGTCTCAGAGCTGGATCCGGTAAAAACCTCGTCTCTACGACCGACAGCAACAAGTTACAGCAAATCGACCCTGACACTCTCGAGCCAATTGAACTCTTTACCTATGAAGCCAGTAACCCTCTATTGAAAAGTAGTGGCCAATCAGCTGCTCACCCTGCCGTCACAAAAGATGGTGCAGTATTCAACTACGTGCTAGAACTTGGGCAGAAATCACCTGTATACCGTGTCTTTGGCATCTACCCCCCAGAAGGCGAAACAAAAATCATCGCCAACATCACAGACGCACCGCCAGCGTATATCCATTCCTTGTTCCACACCGACAAACACATCATCTTGGTTGTTTGGCAAGCTGATTTTAACAAGAGAGCTACAAGCATTGTTGACTCCATTGGCCCGTGGGATCCCGACAGGAAGACCCTTTTTTATGTCATTGACCCAGTAAAGGGCGGCGTGGTTGCCAAGTATGAATCAGAAGATGCCTTCTTCGCCTTCCACGAGATCAACTCGTTTGAGAATGATGACGGCGACATCTTTGTCGATATACCCACCATGAAAGACCATTCCTTCCTACAAGCTGCCAAGATCGAGAACTTGCGAGCCAATCTCATGCACAAGGCTAAAGGATCTTCAAAGAACGATCTCGCTGGCCACTTCACTCGCTACCGATTGCCTTACCACAACGACCACGGCAAAAAGACTCACCTTGCGGAACTTGACTTTTCTCTAGACGTCAAGTTCGAGTTACCACGTATCAATGACGCATACCTCGGAAGCCCTTACCGCTATGCCTATGGTATGCATGCCGTTAAGGCTGGATACTTTAGCGACTCCATCATCAAGATCGACACCAAGACTAAGAAGACGAAGGTGTGGAAGCCTAAGAAGAACCATTTCCCATCTGAGCCGATTTTCATCGCTCGACCTGGTGGAAATAGCGAGGATGATGGTGTTCTACTGGCAGTGGCGATGGATACTTCTGTGAAGCTGAGCTCGATGGTGGTAATTGATGCCAAGACTATGAAAGAGATTGGCAGAGCCAGGATGCCAGTAGTGATGGGATATGGATTTCACGGAATATTTATTTGAGATGCCATTGTGGACTTACCTATGACATACAGTAATGTTTCGAGAATACTGTAGTTCGGATAGCTATCATAGAACGTCGGAGTACTTATAGGTTAAGGCTCCCTACGACCCTTCACATAGTTGACCTACAACTAGACAATAACCTGAATATACTATCTATATTGAGTTGGAAAGCCAATAAGAAGTGTGCTATCTATTGCTCATGACACTTTAGACCAGGTTTTAGGTAATTTACTTTGTACTCTAAATCCTTAAGCATGACTTTTCAAATAAATACGCAATTCCGTCGATGTCTGGTGAGCAATATGAGATGAGTGGAGAAAGCGAATAGAGAAAAACATTTTCTTAGTACTTGTAGATCGTGGATTACTGGAAAAGCCACATAACAAGCATCGCAGGCAACCTTCAGTGGACTGATAGATCTTACCTATAAAGCATGAAGATAGTGGCCCTTTTGAAGCATGCGCATAGCGACACCAAGGTCCTGTGCGCCATTCATGATGCTGCGGTCGGGGTAGTGTATGCCGACGGGCCGTATTTTTATTTTATTTTAACTACAGAGTATAATACACTCAGCTGGAGTTTGAACCAGCTATAAGCTGGACCACCGGGATATCAAGCGAGAAATGTTGTTGACGTAGGCTTGAGAGGTTCAGGGATGTACTTGGCATTAGTTAATAACCGATAACCGTGTCCATAATCCTGTCAGGACCTTTTGGCAGGATTCAAAAAGGACCGAAGATCCTAATATTCACCTTTTCAAGCTACCGATGTGTCGGTCATGTGTATCTCACGTAAAGGAATCTGTGCACTGGGAACCCCACGTCAAGCATTATTTGACCCGTTCCTACACCTGAGCCAATGATGGAGTCCTATAAAGCAGACCGTAACTTGATTTTATATTTCTCAGTTATTGTGGATAACATAGGGGATGAGCCTCTAGGATGCACTTTCTGAATATAAAAAGAGGACAGTCAGCTGTCTTTCATCGTAAAACCATCACAGATTCATCGAAAAAACCAAAGCCGTCTATCATTCAGTCTTTTATCCCCTTTCAAGTCACCATGAAGTTCCAACCTGCAATCTTGGCTACTGCCATCGCCCTCTTCTTGCAGCCTGCCACAGCTATCAAGTGTCACCCGGACCACGCGCCTAATAAGAAAGCTTGCAGTATAGGACACTGGGGATGCAATGGTGGCAATGCGGTGGTATGTTGGGAGTTTTACCAGACATTATTCTCCTTGATCTATCTATACAGTAGTTAGTATATGCTAATTATTTATAGATGCAGTGTGATGCTACGGGACATTGGGAAATTGCATCATATTGTCCTCAAGGAACCGATTGCAAGTGTACAGGAAGTCAGGCACCATCTTGCCAGCCATGGTAGATGGTTCATGAAGATTCGAGTTACGGCCAAGCCTACAGGCTAGCTTGTTAGTGGGCCATGGTCTACCTGGAAGCTGGTTATGAGAGTAAAGCCTAGTGCTTATTTGGCAATAAATAGGTTTATATTCCACCAGACTTCAGCAGCTGCCTGAACTGAACATGACATGATACTTTTTACAACTATCTGGGTTCTGTATTACTTGTCAAGCTGTGTTTGTAACCAATGCTCTCTTTACAAAAAATATATAAAAGTTATACGTGTATGTTATTGTAGAAGTCATACACTTCCATGGGCCAAGTAATGACAGAAATTGTAGTCTGCCCTTTCTTTAAGTTGATCTGCTGACCGATAAGTGCCGTGCAAATTTATAAACCAAATTTCAAAGTTGACTATTGATCCTCACTAGAGATCAACCCCGAATCTAGCAATGATCTTGACACCAATATCCCACTTGTCGACCCAGGCAAGTGTGTGTATGTGGGCATGCCAAAGATGAATATGGAATCTTATACACAGCAAAGTGATAATAGCATGTTTACGGATTTTAAATAAAAGGATACGGACTAACGTCCTACATCACCATGGTGTCCGGTCTTAGTGTCTCGTTGGAATCAGTATTCTGCAGGGTTTCCCGTCATGTTCGATGCGAAAGGCCCTGCTGGGGCGCTAACCATTGACTTGCGGTTTCTTGTGTTCGGCGTGGTCATGAATCCTGTACTCGAAAAGCCGGTCTTGGCAGTTCTGTTGGCTGTCGGAATGGGCGTTTGGCCGTCTTTGTTCTTTGCTGAAGCATGTCTGGGTCTTTTTTCTTCCACCAACCGCCGGGCAAGACGTTTTACTTGCACATCTTTCAGTCCATTAAGCTTGACTATCTCGTAAAATGTATGAGGATGGTTGCCTGCAGCTTTTTTAAGGTTTGGGATTGCCAAACAGGTGAAAGGATTCGTCAACTTGGGCTTGATTGGTATAGTCCCGTTGGTCTCTGCGTAATCTATGTGCCGCTCCCGGCTGAGGGTCGTATGTTCATATAATGTCCTGAACATGAGCCTGGGCATTTCTTACAGATGCGCCCAAGGCAGCTGAAACTTGGCTGCAGCATGCGGTGATACTTCCTGGTGATCATACACTAAGCAACTGAACAAACCTTCTAAAATGCCTCATAAGCTCCGTACTCAGAGTTTGTTATCCAATAACCTTCCTGCTGTTCTCAATTTCACAATTCATGAAAATAGAAGACTATGACAATAAAACATCCCATCTATTTACCTACACCAGGAAGTTCTACCACCTTCGTTTTCCGTCCGCCAAAATGTGGACCAATTTGATGATTTATCTCACATTTATGTTTGGCGTGGAGAAGAACATAGATGAGAGCATGAGAAGAAACTTCTATTTGTAAGCCTGGGTAGCTTCAATGCTCAGACCACCGTCGAAAGCTAGTTCACCAAGCTTACCAACTGTACTGAGGAATTGGAAAACTATCTGTACTACCGGTAGCACCACTCAGATACTTCTGAGCAAAGCCTATAACACCTGTCCATGTAATAAAAGCAAATAACTGATTTCGAGCCCATATACCCAAAGCTGTCTGTGGCGCCATGATAGATGAAACCAGTGGCGGGATCCTCTGCATCTCTCTGATAAATGGCTGCATCTGTTTCTCGTACCCTTCTAAGCCAGCAGAAATATTGTCAGGATTTTTCCTAAGTTCGCCAGCTAGGATATAGGCACCAGTCAGAGCTAAACTTGTGCCACTGCCAGTCGATCCTGCTGCATACCCGGCATCGCCCACTAGAACGAATCGACCTTTCTTTAAGGTTGGAACCTTAACTTGAACGATTTCGCTGCCATAGAAATCCTCAGACTTCATCATGTGTCGCAGTACCTGGCCAGTTATCCATCCAACGCCGTGGTACTCCTTAGCCACATATCCTCTCAGCGCTTCACTTCCTTGTGCTGAGGCCTGGCGAAATTGGGCCGTTGGATCTTGCTTGTCTGACAAATGATGCTTCATCAACACAACTCGACATTGGCCTGCTATTCGGTCGGAACCAACAGCGACAAAGCGGCCACCTGGAGCGCTATATGCCTGCGCTACTCTGCTTCCTTCCAGAAGATCCTCCTGGACTGAAAAGTATGCTGCCCAGCTATTGGTTGGGATGACATGATCCCGGACGAGACATCCAAGGCCCATGGCACGAGTTCTTGAGGTGGCACCGTCGCAGGCAACCACGAGGTCGTATTCGACAGCCGGTGTTCCGTTGGCGAACGCCACAATGATCGGACCGTCGGTTTCGCTGTGTTGTAAGGATTGCACCTGCTCGCCATAGATATACTTGACATTGTTGTTTTGCTCGGTGAGCCCGACAAGAATTTTGGATAAATCCCCACGATAAATTTCGTACTCGGAGACCAGCGACTGCTGGTTAGGATCTCCAGTGGCTCTGATGGTTCCGTATGGTCGGCTGTTGCTATCGACGATGCTGATACCGTCAATTGCCGCCGAATGCGCTCTCACTTGAGCTTCCATGCCTGGTATTTGGCGCATAACAGAAACTCCTGAGGTACGGATATCAACAGCTTGGCCTCCAAGACGTGGCTGTGCGAATCTTTCGATGACGGTGACTTGAGCACCAATCCTCGCAAGCCAGTATGCTGTTGCTGGACCTGCTATCGACGCGCCAACGACGAGCACTTTAAGACCGGGCATGTTGTTGGAAAAAAAGTAGTTGAGGCCTTGTAGTTGAAGTTATAAAGGTAGATTATCGCTGTAAGACGCTGGCGTTTGTAAATGGCTCCTAAACTTGAGAGGTGTCACTGTTCTGGATACTATGATGGTGGGCAACTATGGTTCTTTATAAGTTGTAGAACTTGAACTCTCCATTTGTGCTCCAAGGGAACTGAGTATTCCTGAGATATCATGTTGGCCCAATCGGGCGCAGGATTGCGGACTTTAATCAGTTAATTAAATGCCGGCCTATTGTCCGCTGTTTAAATCACTGCATTTGTCTATACCAGCCATTTCATTCCCCTCTCATTTGATGTGGGATAAGCCTGAGCCAGTCAACTAAGTCTGTTTTGAATGCTCGGGCCCGAAATAACTGTTAGGCCTACAACATTATGTATAATACCAGGCCATTTACAGGCATTGCTACATCCGCGACAAGCCCGCTAACCTATTTTGAATCACTCGGCCCCGAAAAAGTCCGACAGGTGTAAATATGGCTAGACTACCTACTCAGAGATATTATTCTGTCTGACTCCATGTATAATGCGTGTTGGCCTCGTGCAATTTTAGTCGCTTATAGACATGAAGCTTCGACTTGGTTCGCACAGCTAGCTGGAGATACTTCTTAAGAAGAAGGTTTTGTGCTCACAACTGGGAACTCCGATCATTGAATGCAAGTATGGACAGTTCGATGATAATGAGAGCGTAATATTTAGTATAATTAACATTATAGTAAAGATCTAGATCTATATTTTAATATTCTATATTTTGATACTAAAATAACGGATCATGGGCTCTAGAAGGTAAACTGCGGGCGAGCGGTTGCCCTTGGTAAAGAAAAACGGAAAAAAGAAAAATTACCCTTGTTTTCAGCTCGGCTCGCCTTATATGCATCAAGTCACTCAAGACTGAGGACAGAAAGGGAAACAAAAAAGACAACAGGTAGCGGAGGAACAAAGATTTGGCATCAACCATCCTGAGGAAAATATCCGAAGCGGGAAGTGCAAGATAGTTCTCAATCGACCTGGGAGGCTACGGAGACACAACAGCGGAATTCGGAGTTGGGAATATTGTGGCTCTGGCTCAGTCTCTGGATGATTCGTCCAAGTAACATGACTGGCTTGAGTTGCACGAACTACAACATCCCGTGGATAGTTCTGTGCACATTCCTCTAAGTAACTTCTATACGACTAGCTAATCATGTCATCGTAACTGTCGTAATAAGAGAATTAGATGAATGATAATGATAAGAATCATTCTAAGCCAAGATCTGCCAAAACGTAATATTGAACTTTCTGATAGAGTAGGATGCAAAGTAATCTTAAATTCAATGGAATGAAGTGAACCTGTCTGCACGATTATAATATAGTTGCCATCTCTATATCTTGCTTGTTATCTGTACCTGTACCCTCAATAGGGCTATCGCACTCCTAACACCAGAGTCTGGCGAGTTGGACATGGCAGGTCATCAGCCATTGTGTTTAAAGCTAGACTCACGAAGACAAAACTTTGCCAACCTGGTAACGATCCACCTGATCAAGGTTCTTTTTTTGACATTTGTAGGTACGGAACTACACTGCAGCTCTATCAGAAAAACATTACACTAGTAATATATATATCATCGACCTAAATTAGCTGTAAAGTCTACCCTCTGTTGGGGAGGTGATATCCTGATCTTCTGCGCCGAATGATACGTGACCAATATTCTGATTAGGCCAGGTTCCTACCAATACATCTCCCCATTTCAAAGGTCCCGTGGCTAAAGTTCCCAGGGCTAGATCATCGGCCTCCAATACTTGGACAGCCACTCCTGATACCTTGGGTACGGTGCTTACAATTGATTGCGGAACACAATGACAAGCGGCGGAGATAACGGCAGAGTTACTGGCCCCGGTAGTTGAAGTCCCTGGCGACCGGACAAAAGCTATCGCAAAAGGACATAGTGCCACTATAGTGGATAAAACGATAGCAATGAGTATTGCCAGTGTAGAGTATTGTAAAGCAGAAACAGAGAGTTCCATATTATAAGGCCATTCCGGACTGTAAACTACGAACATGATGTCAGTCCGTCTATCCCTAGGCTTGTAGGCAGGGGCTATAATCTTACTGTCGTAATTGCTAACATATATGCAATTGGAATAAACCCAGTGAAGGATAGTGCCAGTAGTAAGTAAGGGAATAGACCACCTATAAGGTAGTTGCAACCGATATGTTACTCGCTGCTGGCCCTTGGGGCATGTTACGCGCAAAGGTCGAAAACCAATACTGTACTTTGCCCATTCAATTTCAGTCAGCATCCGGGTAAAAAGCCCGTTATATACTATATAGCAAATTGATAGTAAGAGTTGAGGCGTATTTGCTATCATTGTCTTCCCAACAAGAGAGCTGGACATTAGTGCAGGACTGTAGACAGCTTTGTTTGTAGGATCATGGCTGAACTTGGATGCGCCTCTAAGAATCCTGATATTAGCCTAAATGTTATCATGTGAAGTTGCTTGATGACATACATTGACTGCTCCTTTATTGCTTGTACGAACATTGCGACAGCAACAGCCAGAGAGCTTACAATCAGTAAGCCTGAAAGAACCCATACATTTCTGTGTATAGCATCAGAGACCCTGCGTCCATTCTCGACATGCCACCGTCGAGGCCCCAACTTCGTGGAGTTCAATGTGACCCTGCCTCTTGTCAAGTCGTAATGGTTGAGTGTACACATCCCTTTCGTCTGCCCATCCGGCCTTGTGATGAATGAGGCAATCGCATCTCCAAGGGTGATCAGAGGGAACGAATCCTCGACAGACCAAACCTTGGTAGTAAGGACCACAGCGCAGAGTAAGGTTTTAAAGGCACACATGATACAGACGACGAGAAGCAAAATGTTGGAAATACTGAGTCGACAGGGCGCTTGGAACCTTTCCGAAAGACAGTATTCGATCCGCATGGAATGATACTCTGAACGGTAGTACAAGTCGCTCATGGTCATTCTGCCAGACAGGGGATCGAGAGTGTTGGTGATGGCCCAATGATTATCATTGGGAAACGAGATGTAGGAGTTATCCACGTTCTTGGAGTACCCGTCACTCTGGCGCATTCCGCTTCGATAATAACGACTCGCCCACCATAGTGAATTCACAAGTTCGACGTCATCGAACTCCGAATCCCATTCAGTAATGTTTTTGAGAACCTGGGCCCTGGTCCATCCAGTAGTAGATGTGCCGTTACCAACGATCATGATGACATTGCGATGGCTAGTCATAGCCACATCAGGGTCGTTATATCGGTTCATACAATCATCGAAAGGCATCGTTTCCCAATTATCAGAATTGGTTTGTGTTGAAGACAGGAACACATCATGCACGGTGTCATTCATCCATTCCCTATCATAATATATCCCGCCCGTATCCGTGGACGTCACGGGCGATATCCTATATGGAGCCCCGTCGAGGAACGGTTCTGCGACCATGAGTAGTGAAAACCCGTTCGATGCTTTACTTTCAATAATACAGCCGTTGAAGATCAGATGCAATGGAACAGAGCTGAGAGCGAATAAGAGCCAAGGGATGATTCTCTTGCGAGAGATAAACCGTAAATTTCGTATAGATTGGACACCGATTTCAATCCAGTGACCTGACGCATGGGCCCCGTCCACTTCGTGTCGTGTTGGCGCAACCAAAATTTGCATAAAGAAATTCGATGATGCCAGAACGCCTGTCGCAATCATATTGATGCCAAGATGTGCCCAAAGGTTGATTCGGGAGGCTGTCTGGCATTGACCGCGGAAAAGAAGAGTCTGACCTGTAAGGGACGCATCTTCGTCGTTAATCACGTGTAGAGACGTGATGAGGGCAACGATGAGGAGGACTGTTAATGTCGCAATCAGGATGGTGAGAAGAAGTGCTGTACGCCTCCATCCTGTAAAACTCATATTTTGAAAGGGAATCGCTGCTGTTATAACTAAGTTCGGAGGATTCCAGTTGTCAGATAAAAGACAGCAGGAGAGGGAAACATAAATTTAATAGTTTCAGAGACGGATCAGCCGTTTTACTGTACGTAGACGTGGCTTTAGCAAGCTGAGCAACCATCTGGAACGCCTCGACTGGGTCTAAACTGAGATGATAGTGCCTGTTGGCTAGACTAAGAACTATTGAGTCGTTAAAACGTGAAGAACTGACACTATCGCTGCAGGGGATTTGACAGCAAATCATCTTATCACAATAACCGGCGCTAGTCCAAATTTATTCACTGGTATCAGGCTAGTGTTAGCCGCCCAATTCACAACTTCCAGTCAGCTCTAACCTGTGTCTTCAGGCGGGAAAATAGTGCTCCGGTGTGGTTATTCTCTGCGTTTTCAAACCTTGACGGGGCTGGATAGACTTGGATCTGGAAGTTGAGAGTCAGGTAATGGCGGGAGAATAATGGAGAGCTTGGCGGTGTGACGGTGGTGATTCCCGAGGGATAAACCAGTTCGTATTAGGTTTATATTGGTAGATATATAGGGCATAATATTAAATAATATAACGTATTCTATTACAGCGTTCAGGAGCTATGTCAAAACTGGTGCAGATTAGCACAAGGTCGGTCTCTTGACGAAAGGTTCTTTTCAAATGGAACAGCTGGCCGGGGTATGGTGCAAGAACACCAATACTTAACTAAAGATATATCAAGTAGCCAATGCTAAGTCTTCTTCTAATTACGACTTGATCTACCTTCCCTTTACTTGCATCTGATCCACTTGCTGATCAGTTATCCAATGGGAGCCGCCAGCACACCTAAATCCTCCAGCTTGTTTGATCCAACTGAATCCTGCAGGACAGACACCCATTTGCATCAGCTTAGCCTTTCTTACCTCTACTTCCTTTCTTTTCTTTTCTTCAGCCAAGATCTCTCGTACAAGTCTCTCTCTATCAGCATCCTTTGCATTCTTCTGTGCTTTCTTTAGGCGTCGAAATTCTTCCTCATCACGTGCCTCCTTCTCCTTATCTTTCTGCAGTTGTTCCCATACTTCATCGCTGACCCCTGCATCTCGAATGCTGTCCGATGCGCCATTGAACGCGGGACTGTTTTCCGTTTCCTCTGGCTCTTCTTCTTCATTATCATGAGTGGCTAGTGTTGTCGCGATCGTGGCCATGGGTCGAGTGGGTGCCGGAGTATTGGCAAATGCTTTGGCGATCTCAGCCGCTGCAGTTAGCTTCTTGTTATCCATCCTACCATGGCGCTCTTCCATCATCTCGTCCAGCGTTCCGAAAACCATGCCCTCGGTCAGTGTCATTGTCTGGCAAGAAATGTCAAGTTTGTGAAACATTTTCTTTGCAAGCTCTTTGACGTCTCTTGCGTTAGCCCAGCTATCTTGTTGCGAGAGAGCGTGGAACTTTCCGGTCAACTCGCTCAAAAATGGCTGACTTGGGGTTTCCAGACACGAAAGATCTATGTCCCTCTTATCCTTCAGCTTGGCTTTGGTGGCTTGCAGTTGCTTCTTCACCAACTGAATGCAAGCCGAGGGGGGCAAGGGATCAAAGTCGATACTTTCTGGAAATCGGCTGGACATTCCTGGATTTATCCCGAGAAGCGTGTTGATGTCTTGTACATAACCAGCCAAGATGATGATCAGCTTTTGGTGATACCTCGGTTTAGTAACACAGTCCACGAGCTCATCAACTGCTTCTCTAGCAAATGAGCCTGTCTCGGATGCCAATCGATATGCTTCGTCGATGAAGAGAACTCTTCCTAAGGCTTTGTCGAGGAGACTTTGCACCTTGGGACCTGTTTGTCCAACATATTGACCAATTAGTTCCGTGGCAGAGACCTCGATGACCTCTGGCTTAGCCAAAAATCCCATGTCGTAGTACACCTTGCCCATCTTGCGGGCTGCTGTTGTTTTACCTGTCCCTGGTGGGCCTCGGAATAAGAAGCTGAACGGAATTTCTGGGTCTATATCGAGCTCTTTTGCTTGGAGGACGCGGTTCTGGTAGCCTTGCAGGACAGATATGAGACGATCTCGGCCGACATCGCCGGCAAATAGCGTCTTGATGTCAGTGTTCCCCTTTTCGGCTCGGTCGAATTCTTCGTCAAAATCAACGGCTTCCAAAGTAGCACGTCTGTTGGCAAGACCGGCCGTGAGGCGTTTCTGGTGGCTTGCTTTCGCCTTGTCAAGGAGAATGTTGATTTCTCCAGCATTGCCAAAATTTGGTCGATTCCTTGCACGGCCAAGCACTTCCAATGCCACAGCCTTGGCTTTATCCGTTGCTTTGAAGCCTGCTTTGCCGAGCTTCTGGTCGAGTATCTTTTCCAAGGCTTCATTATCAAAGTCTTCGAAGACAAAAGCAGATGAAAGAGGGAACCGTCGACTGAGACCTGGATTGACGTTCTGAAACATCTTCTCCATTTGTTCCTTGTAACCGAGGAGAAGGACACAGCGGTCTTCACCGGGAACGCTTTGCACTTCGGCGACGATGGTATCCACGACTGCTTCTTTGTACGGATCAACGGTGGAACCGTTCGCTCCTCCTCCAGACAAACCATATGCTTCATCAATAAGCAGCACCTTTCCAACTGTTGCAGCAAGTATACCCTTAGTCTGAGCTTCAGACTGGCCTAGGGCAGCGCCGACAAAGTCAGCTGGGTTCTTGGTCACAACCTCCCCGTTGGATAATAAACCCAAGTCCTTCAGGATCTCGCCATAGAGTTTCGCAACAGTTGTCTTTCCTGTTCCTGGCGAACCTAGGAACACCTTATTAAGAGAAAACTCCACTAAAGGCTCCTCGGCGAGTTCGCGCTCGAAATTAGTTCTCAGTGTTTCCATAAGGACCTTGACCGAGTCTTTGACTTCCTGAAGCCCGATCATGCAGTTGAGTTCTCGGTATGCCTTACTCTTGGACAATGCTTGTGAAGGCTCCGGTCCGATGATGTCTTCTTGAGTGAGAAACAAATCACTTGGTTTGCCTCCTTCTAGGCGCTCTTTTCGTATCCGTGCCGCTTGCCTCTTTGTGATCGCCTGGAGACAATTCTCTACAGCTCGAGCATTACCAAAACCATTTTTCCCACGACCGTGGCCAATCCGGCGGGCAGCAATCCTACAAAAGAGCCCATCCACGCCTTCGGCTACAACCATCGTCCCATTGAATTTGCGGTGGACCTGTAACTGAAGTATCTTGAGGAGCTCATCATCTGTATAATCTTCGAATCTCATCTCGATGGGGAAACGGCTGGGGATACCAGGGTTGTGCGAAAAGAACAACTCCATCTCCTTATTGTAGCCGGCCAAGACGAAGACGATCTTACCACGAGAATTCTCAACTTCAGCCAACAGGTAGTCAAGGACAGCCTTGCCACCAGGACTGTTGCCGGACGAAAGTTGATAAGCCTCGTCTATGAAAATACATCCTCCGCCGTCATCATTTACTGCCTCAATGAGCTTTTCGCAGCCAGAGACGCCCATATTGGCTAGCTTTGATCCAGTAACTTCTTTGAAGCAGTTGCCAGGGATTGCTCCAATAGACGTAAGAAACTCTGCATAAATCCTGGCAACTGTGGTTTTACCTGTGAAGGTCATCAGCCCCACTGCATGCTTTGACAATAAGTGAACTTACCTGTTCCCGGGTTGCCGAGCAGTGAGCAACTCCATCTTTCATCTCCAAGCGAGAAGCCCTGACGTATTTTCGTGTCGACAGTAGACTTGATGGAGATTAATTGTTCCTTGACGGATTCCAGGCCAATCATTCCCATCAGTTTATCTAGAGCAGCGTTGCGGGCACCTTCCACCTCTTTCATGTGCTTCCACTCTGATGCAGCGCTTGATGTGTCAACGAATTGGGGTTCCAAGTCTTTGGGCGTTGGCCTGTTCGCCTTGGATGCCTCCAACTTAGTCTTGTTCGCCTTAGCCTGACGTAAAGCCTCGAGCTCTTCTTTCTTCTGCTTAATTTCGTTCGTGCGCTGCTTCTTCTCAGACTCATACTTGGTGGCTCGACGAAGATGCTGGATCTCGTCATCGATCTCTTGCAATTCCATCCGGTACTTCGCCTCCTGCTCTTGTCGGTTTCTCTCAAGCTCAAGGTCTCTTGTGATGCGACGGCGATTGTCTTCATCCTCCTTGGTGCATGCCTTACAGCTTTTGGACTTGTCTCCGCAAGGGACCTTGGACTTGTGTCCTCTGGCGCAGTTTCTGACGACTCTTTCATGACATTCCACCTTTGAATGGTCTTGTACCCGGTGGCAGCGACGATTACAAATGTGTTTCCCACAGCTCAGAGCGGCACCGCTGCAATCCGAAGGTTAGATAGGATATGAGGCTGAGAGGTCGACTTACCAAGGCTCGGCGCATCCTCCATCAGGGCACATTGTATCAAAGTCTTCAGGGTTCTTTAAAAGCATAGAAACATCCGGGTGCCGCTCGCAATGTATCGGAACGCCATTGAACAGACAGTCGTTCTTCTTCAGTGCGTCAAAGTACTGTGTCCACATTTGCCCTCCTTTCTTACTCTTCATGAACGTCTCCATATTACCAAAAATAATCATGCCATTTCGCGCTCGTGATAGGAGTACAACAAGGCGTTCACGAGCATACAGAAACCCAATGTCTCCAGAGGCATTGCTACGTGTCAGTGAAACGATGACTATATCACATTCTTCTCCTTGGTAGTTATCTATGCATATTAGCATTGATCCATCGATCTTGGAGTAAAGACACTTACCTATCGTCGACAATCGAAGAGGCTTCTTGTTGACTTTGGCTGCTGCGGGCGTGATCAGTCCTGCTCTTACCAATTCATGGGAATCAATGTCGCCTAGCACAGGGTCGGTCTCTTGGCGAAGGGTTTCTTTCAAGAGGAACAACTGGCCAATATATGGTGTAAGAACCACTATATTTTCGGTCTTGTACCCATTCTGGGAGAGAAATCGGACCATTTTGAGAACCATTGAAGCTTCGTGGAGATTCCTTTTGGTGGCTTTGGCGGTAGGATCTCGACGCTCGTCTACATCTCCCATGATATCTTCGGGCTTTTCATGGTGCACAAAGGTGACTCGGGTCTTGAGTCCTCGAATTGGATCGCGCTCAAGAGTGGCCGGCATATCTTTCAATTCAGGATATGCCAACATACGGGGATATTGAGAAATATCCGGGTGACTGCGATGTTGTTCTTCAAGTGCAGTGAAGTGACGACCCTGGGTAACAAGCCGTTCAAAAAGGGACACATTCAAGTCGTATCCTTCACCTTTTTCTTTTGTGAGAGTATAATTGTTGATCTTTGGTCTCAGCTGTTTGTGGTCACCGATCAGAATGAGTTGCTTGACCGAAGCACTCATGGCGGCGACTACATGCGCTTCGAGTATTTCTCCCGCTTCTTCGACGAGAATGACATCGGGGCTTGCTGTTTCAATAATGGACTGGTACATTGCTGCTGCCGTGGTCGTACATCCAATGATGCGCTTATCCTTGAGTACTCGCCGACCACGCTCGTCGAGGATACTTTTGAATCTCGTCTTTATTTCACTGAGTCTAGTATTCAGATCGACAAAATTTATGATCTGATCTTCTCGAACCTTCCGAGCCCACTCCTGGTGAAGATGCTGTCTTGAGGCGCGCGGTAGGCGCCAAATGGCGCGAGATGACTCTTCCAGTGACCCATTCAGGTTGCCCATACCATTAACATTGCCGTTTCGTAGCCAATAATCGTATATAGTCTCGGGCTCAATTGCTTTACCTCGAGAATCCACCATTTGGAAGCCATCATCTTCAGGAACTTGGAACGCGGACCACGCTGATGTGAAACGATCAGAAAACTCCAGGTATTCGAGGATATCGGTGGTATTGACTTCTCGTCTTGCGAGCTTCTTACTGTACTCTTCAAGTTCCATGTTGAGTGCAGATTCTTCCACTCGGATGTCACTGAGGATGTTTCTCTCTTCCATGGTTAACCAGAATCTCTTCTGGCCATCGTACTCTCTCAACAGAGTGGGCTTGGTGGCCTCGGTACATTTGGATCCGAGGCGTACCATTTGATCTGAACTCACGCCAATGTCCATAAGATCTTCCAGAAATTGATCCAGGGCGTGGTTTGTGTAGCTCAGAACAAGGACACGACTTTGGGTCAGCCGTAGAATAGCCAAGAGGATGAGTGCGCCCAAGAACGATTTTCCGGTGCCAGGAGGACCTTGAATCAAGGCTAGATCGTTACTCAAACCGTGAATGAAGGACTTGAGTTGAGCACCTTGAAGATGAACATCCTTTTTAAGCCTCAAGCTTGAGGGCATCTTGACTTTACGACCTCCCTCGAGAGCTACCTTTAGTCCGTCAAGCAAAGTGTCAAGTTTGTTGGACCTTGGGCTATCGAGCGATAGCTGGTTAGAGTCAATTATTTGAGCTTCAAGAGGAATGTCCGCAATTGTCTTTAATCGCTTGAGGATTGGCTCATAAGCAAAAGTGGCAGTGCCAACAATTAAAAACTTGAGCTTGTCCTTGAGTGGGCTCTCGAGAGCCATCAGGGCCGATTTGAAGTCAGGACCGTCCGTGAACCTGAGTCCCACGATAGGCGGCGACTTCAAAAGGTAGTTCTCATCTCGAACAAGCGATCCGAACGCGATAATATTGTCATCGCAGCAGAGTGCGCCAAACGAATCATGCTTCATGAAGTGCTTTGAGTTTGCAAGAAAGGCTGTTTTTTTCGCTTTGGACATATTGCGTGGGAAGTTGACTCCCTCGTTACAGGCTACAAAAAGGGTGTAAGGAGGCATGTTTCGTATTTTGGCGTCATCACAGTTGATGTCAACAAGGTTCATTTGGCTCAGTGCGACAGGTCGGCGTTTGCTCTTCTTCTGGCCCATGGCAACTTGTAGGTCCTCTCGGAGTTCAGAAAGCATGTCTTCGCGGAGCAAGCGAAACAGCCAGTCGCGGTAGTTCTGACTACGCGTGTCCATCGGTGTGTCAAACACTTCTCCAAGTCGCTGGAGATAAGGATGGTCGGTAGACGAGAGCTCATCACGAGTAGGATAAATAGAGATTTGTCGGAAATTGGCATGATCATTGTCGTGACGACCTCCAGGTGTGACACCGGTTGTCGCAGCCTGCGGCTGGGAGAAGATCTTGATGATTTTCTCGATACGATAGGCGATTTTCCTAACCTCGTGTGATTGAGAATTGAGCAGAGATTGACGCTCCATCATCTGTCCCACCTCAAGTTTGTGCACATCAAATCCGCTTTGGTCTGACACAATCTGCAAGCAGAGCCAGGCGAACGCTTCAAGACCGGCATTGTCAAGTCTGCCACTGCTGTATGCGTCCATTGAAGCGCTCCAGAATGTGCAAGGCTCCAGAATAGCAGATAGGAGTTGTCGGAGGAATCCTCCATTGTTGAGCGCGATTACACCATCATCCGAAAGAGTTAGGATAAAAGGCAGGATGGTCAGGTTGATGAAGTCAGGACTCAAATCGGCACGTACAGCTCGTTCTATAGCCGCGATGCCAGAAGAGTTCGAGATAAGGACTTCAACGCACTTGACAGCCGTATTCGTATCACTGTAGACCTTACAAGCTTGAAGGAAGAGCTTAGCGGTGTGAGGGTTGATGATCTGTTGCTCTCCCTTGGTCACAGCCCAGAAGGACTTGATGAGCTTGGCTGCTCGTGAGCCCGATGAGTCTTGTACGAGAACCATGGTCAATAGTAGGATAACAGATACAAAGGTTGTAGGTTCAGGTAACGAGTTGAGATGAAGAAGGAATGTTTAGAGACAAGATGAAATGGTAAGTGCGCCCGTTGTGAATGTGCGGGAACTTCAATTCGGGTGAGTGCAACTTCCCTTTGTACTGTGACGAAGCGGCATCTCACAGCCTGCTTGGAGTTAGCCCAACCAGGATCGCCACGATTCATACAGATACCAACTTCATGCACGGGGCCGACAAGGCGCCAATTGATACGACAACAAATGTCTCTTCATTCGTTATGAAACCAGGCTCTGATGTCTGGTAGGCCTCCCACAGGTAAGCTGGGTGGGCGATGTTGGCCATCAACGTGGACAAAGACCGGCAGCCAATGTCACAAATTGTTATTCAATGCGGAGACCCCATCAAAAATGTTTGTATTGCGGTGATTTAATTCTCTAGGCAGACTGGTAGGCCTAACTGCAGTCGTAGTCTTCACAGCCTACTGTTGGTCGCATACCTGGCCAACACAGCACAGGAAGTGTAATTAATGCAACAAACAGGCCACCACTGGTCAAACTTCAAAACGGTTTCCTTGGTCGGCCTCTTTTTAATAAATACCAATCTCTATTCTGCATTCTCACCTCAAGCTCTCGTTCAACTCAGGCTCTCGTCTTACTCAACCCTCAAGCTTTGCACCAGTATTCACATTCATCATGCGCAGGGGATATACTTACAGAGGTGATCGTTCATCCACAGACAGATCACAAACAAGGACCTTGGAGGCGCCTCTTGGAGGCATTATCGAGCGCGTCACCAGGGAGAGCCTCTCCGGTGATGATATCCGTGCAGAGATCGAGAATGTCAAATTCGTCGCATCCTACAACTGGGTCAGCTCTTCTTTCCCCAAGATAATCATCCCAGGTATGTGAGATCTCTGATTGAGAAGTATGTCTGACATTTGTAGGTCAACCTCCCAGATGGACACCTATCAAGGGCACAAACAGGGTGCCTCCGGATTCTGGCGACTACTACCGCGACATCAATGCCGCATCTTACCCCAAGCATCCCCTAGAGCCCGCCATCATTGCTGTGATGAAGATGCATCCTCAACCCATACCTGTCAACATTGTTGCTTGCGCAAGCTCAATCGGAAACCTCCTGCGCTTTGCCAGAGGCGTTAACCTAGACCGATGCTTTCGCATTCTAGTCGAGAAAGTCGGAGATACTGTGCATTTCGTTCGCAGAGAGAACTCACCCGACGAGAAGATTGAGGACATTAAAGGATTTGGTCACACTTTTCCCGAGGCTTATACTACCTGGGATTCTGCTGTTAAACGATCCAAAACTCACCAAAGAATCATTTCATATCAGTTTGGCGGTTTCGATCTCCTTGTCCGCTTTGAAGGCGATGGGTACTTTGGGCCATCCAGCCCTAACACCAGCGTCAAGTCAGGCAACAAGTCGTCTGACGAATATGATCTCAATCAGATCCAAGACCTCGATGTCAGTGACTCCCCAGTCAATACTGCTGGCAGGCTTGACGTTTCGAAAGGTGGTGAAGTCGTCCCTCAAAGCAGCATCTTTGACTTGAAGACGCGATCAGTGTATACCCGCCAGAAAGATCATCTTGGAGAACAGCTTCCACGCCTTTGGGTCTCTCAAACCACACAATTGCTTCTCGCCTACCACAAAGGAGGGGTCTTTGAGGAAAAAGACATTGAGATCAAGGACATCAAACCCGATATGGACAAATGGCAAGACTCGAACCAGCCATCACTGAATCGGCTTGCTGCCCTATTCCACCTCATCATCGACAGCGTCCGATCATCCAAAGATGGTAAATTGGAGATCGTCTGGTCCAATAATGGCTCCCTTGAGATTCGCAAACAGTTACCGGATGCAGGTGATATCTTATCGGAGCCGGTAAAGAAGCAATGGGAAGCTTGGTTGGGTAGTAAGCACGAGAAGGCCTATCAGAGCGATTCGGAACGTTGGGAAGAGTTCATGGCGACACTTTCGGACAGTGATGGACAGAGTGATTACGCTGCTTGTGATGCTGAGTGCGGCTACTGCGGAAAGTGTATGTATTGAGCAGGCAAATATTGACGATTGGGTGGGCTGTGTATTAATGGCGCTGGACACAGCCGCATTGACAGAGAGCGATCGGAGAACAGAGCAGGAATTGAATGAGACTGCCGCAGTATTAAGAGACATTGACAGCAGCCAGTGTTTTGATATGGCAATATTTCCAGTCTTATAGATTAGCTCCAAGATCTTATTTTCGTCCGGTATGGCAGTCTCCAACTCACAAAAGCCGATACGTGAAGAGTATTTGATGTCCACCGAAATAGCCAACGAGTTGAGGGTATAACAGGAAAGTCCGTCTAGGTTTCAAAAATAAATAAATAAGGTAAAGAGAAAGTTCCAAGAATCGCATAAAGGGACTTGCTAATTTCGTCGTTTATGCTTTCACTAGCCAAACTGCCTGTGCCATGAGGAGATGGACAGTATACAAATGGTGACAATACACCAATACAACGATGTCCGGTCTTTAAAACACCTGTAGCTGGAGCCGCAAGATGGGATAAGTCTTCAGCATGAAACTTTAAGCCTTGACATTTCCTGATCGAGGCAAAAGAAAAGAAAAATATAATGCGTAATCTGGGAATCGAACCCAGGGCTCCCCGAAACTTGGATGGCAACGGAGAATTTTACCACTAAACCAATTACGCCGTGATCTTGTTCACGTGATAAGCCTGTGAATGTTGACCTATATACATTGTATGCAATTCATATACGAACAATAAGACTGGTCGCATCACGCTCACGCAGAAGTACTGACGGAAATAATAACCTAAAATCTACACTAAAGACATAATGCTATCCTCAATTCTTTGCCACCCCTTATGTTTTAGTATAGTGATAGAGTCAGAATGCCGATCATCTCTTCACCCGTCAGACAACCTCGTTTGCTTTCCCAAATGTCCTATTTAGACTGCTATCCGCGTCCCCTCACGGCTTGCGGAACCATGAGGCACACACGTCGATCACTTGATACTAGCAGCTTGGCGATGAAGGATAACGACTCTTCGCCGAAAGATCTTAACATTAGCTTCTTGTTTTTGACATCTCCGCTTCCCTGCATCCATCAAGCTGAATTCTGGGGACGCGAACTTGCGGGGTAAACATGCGCTAGGTGCCGGGTAGGTTCATTCAACGATGAACCTATTCCACAACGACGTTACAATTGCCTCATTGCAGGCTGTTTGAGCTGGTTATGTATTGGAATTTCTTTTCTCAATTGTCTGTTGTAGCTATTATAGTTAAAAATGGCTTCTTTAGAGATAACTTACGCGACATGATGACGTCAGGCAAAGTAATACTGGAATCATGCTTCATATACATCAAAACATCAACAATTACAATACCTCATTGTACACATCAACCATACTTATCATTGCAGTAACGTACATCCAAAACAATGTCTCCCACACCTCTCGCTTCGCTTCGCGTCTCCAAACATTTCATCCCAGCACATAATCTCATTCCCAATTGCAGTATCCAGCAAAAGCCCCTCCTTCACTACCACGCAGCTTTCCAGCGCCCCATCTCAGCATCAAAGATTGAATCCCACCTTACATCAATTGGTGCAGTAACTCCCCAATGGCGCTACACAATGTACAGCCAGACACACTTCCACAGCACATCCCACGAGGTCCTTTGCATCAGTCACGGCAGGGCGCGTCTGTGCTTCGGGGGCGAGAAGAATGATGGACGCGTCGAGCCTGTAGTGGAACAGGGAGACGTGGTTATTGTGCCCGCGGGGGTTGGGCATCGGTTGTTAGAGGATTTAGATGGTGGATTCGAAATGGTCGGGAGTTACCCGGAGGGATGCAATTGGGATATGTGCTATGGCAACAAGGGAGAGGAAACGAAGGTTAACGCCATCAAAGATGTGGAATGGTTTAGGAAAGATCCTATCTATGGGGATAAAGGGCCGACTACAGAGGTATGAATCTCATCACAACGGCAATGGAGGGGTCGCGTGGCATATATCAGCGTGGATGTTGGTTAGGGAACATCAAACTCAATTGGGAACAAGGAATGCAATTGGATCCAAATCATTATATCCATTTAATCCATCATTACTATCATCCACCATTAATTCCGTGACCACTAATCCCGTGCTAATTCACACAATAATTACAATTATCCATAGCTTAAACGTTCATGACGAGAGCAGCACCGCCAAACAGCGCACCAAGCGCAATGGCAGCAGTAGCCTGAGCAGCACCTTCGGTTGAAGTCGAAGGAGACAGACCGGTAGCCTGCTCAGTACCCGCAGGAACACCAGAAGTGAAGGGGATATCGCTGACAGAGCTCGCGCCAGAGAAGGCAGCCTCTTGAGTGCTAGCGGTAGGGTTGGCGGTAGCAGAGGGCTTGTCGGGGTTGAGGACACTGAGAATGTTAGCTTGGAACTCCACAGCGACAGAGATATAAACTTACGCATCAATAACGTGGAGGACACCGTTGGCGATGAGGACGTCAGGAACAACGACCTTGGCCTCGTTGACGAAGACAGTTCCGTTGTGGACGACAATGTTGAGCTTCTCACCATCAGAAGCAGTGACGGTACCGTTCTTGAGATCGCTGCTGTAGCCAAGAGTGCCGTTGATGACGTGGTACTTGAGGATGTCCTCAAGATCAGACTCGCTGGCATTGGCGAGGACAGAGCCAATGTTGGCAAAGGCGCGGTTGTTGGGAGCAAAGATGGTAACGTTCCTCGCGCTGGTGACGTTGGGGAGAAGCTTAGCTTCTGTGAGGGCGCCAGCAGCGGCGGAAAGGTTGGCGGCGATGGCAGTGTCGGAGAGATTCTTGGGGATAGTGAGAACACGGTTGATGATGTGAATAACACCACCAGTGAAGTTGAGATCCTAAAAAGTCAGCAGGGTTGGTGAGAGGAATTGGAAACGACTTACAGCCTTGGTGACATTGGACTGAGCACGGAAGCCACTATAGAAGCTGACAGTGTCGTTCATGGCCATGGCCTCAACACGCTGTCCGCCTGTGACATTGGCATATGTTGAGTTGGTCAACATGGTAGGAATAAAGGCAGCCATGTCCATGTCGGTGATGTTCTTGGCATAGTATGTGCCGTTCAAGACATGGTACGACAGAAGGTTGGCGACATAGCTGGAGTTGTTGCTGACCATGCGAGCAACGTCGCTGTCCTTAAGGAGTTCCTCGAAGGCATCGTTGCTTGGGGCCAAGATGGTGACATTTCGGAGACGGCCGAGGTCTCGAAGAAGACTGGGCTGAGCGAGGACAAGAGCTGGGAGGGTCAGCATACGAAGTATATAAGATTGCGATGGCTACATACCACCGAGCGAAGAGAGAGTAGAGTTCTCAGATTCGATAGCAGCGGTCAAGTTGGGACGGCTCTGGGCCGTAGCAAGGCCCGAAAGGGCAAGAGTGACAAAAGTTTGCAGTCTCATTTTCGGATTGTTTTCTTTTGTGCCTAGATAGAGTTATCCTGAATAAACATTTGCCCAAAAGCTTTGGGGGGGAACACAGCGCTTTTGAACTCTTTCGACAAAAGCTCAGTCGACAAGTTCCGTTAGCTGCGGCAGCTTCCTGACCAATTGGTAAAGCTTCATCAGCACGAGCCTTCTCGAGACCATCCTCGATGCAGAATAAAGCAGAGTCAATGACATAGACCAAGATGTTTGTCGCACCATCACTGGCCAGAGAGGGTTGTAGAAGCGCAACTCAACCCAGCCCACCCGCCAAGGCTCTTGTCTTGTTTGAGGCGAGTGTTCAAGTTCAAGGTCGACGCCAAGCAAGGGTCAAGCTTCGACTCAGAGCTGTCGTGTTTTGCCGTGTGCCGAAAGCCGGGAGATTGAAGCAGTGTTGTGTTCGGGACTTGCGAAGCACCAATGGCGAACCCGAACAACGTATTCAATTGGACAACGCTTGATTCCATTTACTACCGTAACTAACCCTACTCGTATTGACCTTTTGGAAAGCCTGATTGTCCACCGGCTCATGAACGCCGTCGCATGGAGGCGCAACCGACCGCGTAACGGACAACCTACACAAAACGATAGCTTCCTTCATTGCCAGCAATATCCGGAATTCGCGATAGGCTGGAGCCGTTTCAATCCGGCCTAGCCCATCAGGTTTGAGCTCCTTCAGCCAGATCCCCACTCCCCGCACGCCGATCGGGTGTCGTGATATCGTCATAGACCTGAATTAAAGTATCGCAACAGCTTAGCTTGCAGCACAGCCCGACTGCTGTTTGCAAAAATGCATGACTGTTGTTGGAAGGCTGAAAGAATTAAAGACGCTGCCAAGAGCTCGGCAATACTAGCGCAGCATTCCAGCTCTCTCATAAGATGCGGAGAAAGCTCCCTTCAACTCCCAAGTTGGCGAAGCTAAAGGGGTCAAGAAAAGTAACCTCTTTGCTTTGTGGTGCAAAAAACAAATGACCAAGAATCTAGTCCCAACTGACACAGACTGACTCACTAATTTCGTCTCTAGTGTTCTCAGCAGCCAAGTTTTCTGCCACCCTAAGGCCACGGTAAAACGCCAAGGGAGCAAGGGATGCAGAAATCTGGTTGTCAGCTCATGCATCGGCCAAAACTGACCGATCCAGGTCCAAAGTCCAGACCCTGCGGAATTGTCCTAAGGAAAAGTGTTGGCAGATGCCGATTGGTTTGATCGTAGAACGTGATGAAGGTTTCAACCAATTGACCAGACAACTCAGAGAGGAGGACCAAAAGGATCTGCATTCTCGAGCTTCACCCTTTTTGTTTCTCTTGGATCATCCCCAAATACTGTTCCATCTTCGTTCGCCTCTACTTTCTTTTCTTTGTTCATGACCTGTTCTCGCCTCGCGCGTTGAAGATTGACAAGATTCGCTCGATCGGGGTCGCGACATTTCTGGAGTTTCTTTCGAAGGGGTTTCATGGCCTTGACGATCTCGGGCTATCATTGTTAGTTGGCCATCAAGCACGATTGAGCATCGAGCGTTACGTACCGTTCCCCAGTAATCAGTCATTCTCTCTGGCGGTTCCTCCTCGAGCATCTTGCGACAACTTTCGATAGCCCCAAGAATCTTATCTCGCATGTTTGCAAAGGCTGACTCTTGACTAGCATTGTCGGCTTGACCAGGAGAAGGGATCAAAATGTCAAGCAATCCATGATCGACCATGGAAAGCGCCGCCATCATGATTTGGCTGGGCGCATAGTGAAAGTAGGCATCCGTTACCAAAGGACTGAACTTGAGAATGTCGCGCGCTCGAGCGTGTGCCTTGTTGATTCGCGTTTCTTCATCGGGCAGCCGGCGTCTTAGTTCCAGGATAGCACCCTCCAGTGCTCTAAAAGGATGTCGCACATCAAACGCGAAGCGAATGCCTTGACAAAGGAGAAACTCTCCTGCAAGGATCTGTTCGCCTGTTGTGTTTGGGAACTTTTCTGAGAAGGCATTGAGTTTGTAAAAGAAACCCTCGGCCTTGCAACCGAAGAACAATGATGTCTTGAGAAGGTCGGTCGCTGGGTATGTCATGACCGAGTTGGTCACGTAGAATCGACGCAGAAAAATAGCAGCCGTCGCTCGAATCTCGGTGGGAAGTTCGCAAAATTGAGCCGCGCGAATAAGTTCGACGGTAAAGAACTTGACAAGACGGATTTCTTCATCGGGGGTGAGGAAGTCTGGAGGAGGATCGGTCGCGAGTCGTGGAGCAATTTGCTCCCGAGCCAGCGAGTTGGTCTTTGCTCGGAGCTCTTGCAGGTTCGCTGGCGTAAATGACCAGAGCCGGTACTGGCTCGACTGCCGGTAGCGCTCGTCTTCTGTAGCCATGTTGATGATGATGTAGCAAAGATGGTGTTCTTGATCATGAAAGCGTCTTGTTTGTAGCATCACGTGACCCTATCTTATCTTATCACTAGCATCATGACACTGAATCATTAACGGTCGTTTCATTCACGTTCTATTGGACGCATTCGCGTAAAATGACTCTATTGTCAAGCAGATATTACCAAACGCCAGCCACCCGTTTACCCAAGTTACCCAATTTGTCTCATAATACAGATCAATCAATATCCCAAGTTTTCCCTTCTCGCAGGAGGAGGAGGCGGGGGCTTCTTGGCCCTGTTGGGAGGAGGAGGTGGTGGCTTCTTTCCGAGAGCCAATCCACTCGTGCTTCGACTTAAACTTCCATAGCTAGTTGCAGGGCTGGCAGTGCGGTGCTCCCAGTCAGGACTACCGCTTCGGCTTGTTGAAACATCATCAGAGAAAACATCATCCTGTCGTCCATATGAACCGCTGTCCGTAGCAACGCGAGTAAGGGGAGCACCAGGAACTCTGAGATTGGCAAGTGGTGTAGCTGTAGAAGAAGAGCGGCCTTCGAAGGTTGAGGCGCGTCCGATCGGGGGTCGTGCAGGTTGAGGAGGAGGTGGAGCGAGACGGCTGCCGGGAGAACGATGAGGGATACGAGCGGATTCTTGCTCAGCCTCAGGTTCTTCATAAACAGCCTGGTGACGAGGCTCTTGCCAAGAGCGAGCAGTGTTGGATCGGCTTCGGCCGATCTTGGGGGCACTGGTAGGGGAAGATGCACCACCAGCCCAGCTCTGGCGCACTCGTCGCAGCTCCTCAGCGCAGCGCTCATGGTAATCGAGCTCGGCGTCGAGGAATTGAGTCAAGGAGGTAATGTTGTCCACCTCTGACTCTTTGATGTCCTGCATGCGACGAAGAACATCCTCGCTGGTCTCTTCGAACTTGGCCTTGTTCATGCGGACCTCTTCTTCTATACGGAAATCGTCACGGCGGGCCTTTTGCAGCTTGTTTGTGCTGGCATCATAGGCAAGGCGTCGGTTCTCGAGCTTCTTGCGAGCGTTCTACCCTTGTTAGCGGGGAAAGTATGTGTGAATCAATTGACATACCTGATACTCTCGCATCATTGCGACACTCCTTTCGAGGTTGTCCAGCCAAGTCGCATTGGCGCAGTCAACGTATGAGTCCTGAATACCAGCGATGCGTTCGTTGGCGCGGCCCAAAGACAATAGACAGTTTCCGAACTCAGAATCCTGCTCAAAGTCCTCGCCATGGGCGGCCATGGAGCGACCAAGAGACGACATTGGAGTTCCGCGCTCTTTATCATCCATGAGCTCGTTGCGACGAGACAACCACTTGACGTAGCCGTTCATGGATCGTTGCATCTTCTCCATGCCTATGATTGTTAGAATCGTCACAATCACTGCCGGCATCATCGTACATACCATCATATCGCAAAGACATCTCAGCTTCGAGATTCTTGAACTCATCAGAATGAGCAGTTCGGGCCTCAGCGCCCATCTTTTCGCCGGCCCATTGAAAGGCGCGGTCGATCTTCTTTGTGAAATGCATGTTGAATCGTTCTCGTTATCAAGTGCTATATCGGAGCCAGTCCGATTGAGGTATCAGCGGGGTCGTCTTGCGCCGTCGCTAGGAAGCAAAGCAAGATGATCAAGTCAAACGAGGGGATAGAGAACAGAACGTATGAGCAAGAAAAGAATCTTGAGGAGCGAGAGACGGGGTAATGAATGATAACCAAGAAGAAAGAACAAGGGGTAGAAGAGGGATGATGGATGCTAGGGTGGCAAACAGTTGGGGCGTATGAGAAGCGATGGAAAAGGACACGACCCGACCTTGAAGTCTGAATCCTGGGACCGAAAGGTTGTGATGCGACGTTGAATGGACGTGTCTGGGGTGTGACCGTAGTGGCCCAAGCCCGCGTGGAGTGAGGTTGGGGAGGCTAACCCCCTGAAAGTTCTCAAGCTACAGGGCGTTTCGGTCCTGAATTAGCAGTAGCTCCAGCTTATCTTATCGGCTTGCAGTAGCCAAACACTGTTGGAAAAGTCCATGCGACCAGAACAGACCAGACCAGGCGGCAGAGAGAAATGTCGGGTCACAGGAATTGGATCTCATTTTTATGAAACAAAGCCCGAGCAGAATGGACGAATTATTGAAACACAATATTATCTGTGACGTATTATTGAGCCTCCGTGGAATTGTGGTCGTCACGTTTGACAGAGATACGTTGAACCTATCGTACCGTACCTAGTACTATGGATGCCATGGGTACCTGGAACGGGAACTTGGCATCCATCCCATGGGAAAGCCCAGAATGGCATGTGGAAGTTTGAAGCGGCAAAAAAAGACGAGTCGTTAGGTGTCGACCCCAACTTTTAGGTCAGTTCCAGACATTTTCATTTCTTGGGCTACTGTACCGGGCTGGACTGGTCAATAGGCTAGGCGCTGCCGAACATGGCGCGGCTAAACATTTCCATTCCCAGTGTCCATTCAATCTGTAGGTGTCGTCTAGACATCAAACGGAGGCTGTACAGTATTGTATGGTCAACGCTGACGTATTGCACAGTCAGAAGTTTCTGAAAATAGCGACAATAATTGTTAGCGAGACCCGTGATCTACGCGAACTGTCAAATTGTCTCGTGTCTACTCGTAACGAATCTGTCTGTGAATGAGGTGAGATGGATCCTGATACGAGTACGGATCAATTCTGTAACTGCAACCACGTACGTACTGTCGTCTTGGTGGCCCGTGGTTCCAAAGCCCCCCCTGAGACAACGGCGCCAGTGGCCGACTTGTGGTATGGATTGGTGCGGTACCGCTACACTAACAGCGGGAACTGTCTCCGGCTGGGAAAGCCAAGTTGGTGATCCCCACCAAAAGATAGGCCAGATGGAACCATACAAC